>OZ038395.1:10384287-10481118 GCA_964036045.1 Eutreptiella sp. 'Long Island Sound 2002'
GGCGACAGCAGCACAACCATCACCACCACCACCACCACCACCACCACCACCACCACCGCCGCCGCCGCCGCCACCCCCACTAGTTGGACATGCAAGACTGCAGGCGACAGCAGCGCAGCCATCACCACCACCACCACCACCACCACCACCACCACCACCACCACCACCACCACCACCGGCACCGCGGGCACGTGCACCACCACCACCACCACCACCGCCGCCGCCGCCGCCGCCGCCGCCGCCGCCGCCGCCGCTCCCAGCAGTTGGACATGCAAGACTGCAGGCGACAGCAGCGCAGCCATCACCACCACCACCACCACCACCACCACCACCACCACCACCACCACCACCACCACCACCACCACCACCACAACCACCACCACCACCACCACCACCACCACCACCACCACCACCGCTGCCGCCGCCGCCGCTCCCAGCAGTTGGACATGCAAGACTGCAGGCGACAGCAGCGCAGCCATCACCACCACCATCACCACCACCACCACCACCACCACCACCACCACCACCACCACCACCACCACCACCACCACCACCACCACCACTGCCGCCGCCGCCGCTCCCACCAGTTGGACATGCAAGACTGCAGGCGACAGCAGCGCAGCCATCACCACCACCATCACCACCACCACCACCACCACCACCACCACCACCACCACCACCACCACCACCACTGCCGCCGCCGCCGCTCCCACCAGTTGGACATGCAAGACTGCAGGCGACAGCAGCGCAGCCATCACCACCACCATCACCACCACCACCACCACCACCACCACCACCACCACCACCACCACCACCACCACCACCAGCACCACCACCACTGCCGCCGCCGCCACCCCCACCAGTTGGACATGCAAGACTGCAGGCGACAGCAGCGCAGCCATCACCACCACCACCACCACCACCACCACCACCACCACCGCCGCCGCCGCCGCCGCAGCCGCTCCCAGCAGTTGGACATGCAAGACTGCAGGCGACAGCAGCGCAGCCATCACCACCACCACCACCACCACCACCACCACCACCACCACCACCACCACCACCACCACCACCACCACCACCACCACCACCACCACCACCACCACCACCACCACCACCACCACCACCACCACCACCACCACCGCCGCCGCCGCCGCCCCCACCGCCGCTCCCAGCAGTTGGACATGCAAGACTGCAGGCGACAGCAGCGCAGCCATCACCACCACCACCACCACCACCACCACCACCACCACCACCACCACCACCACCACCGCCGCCGCCGCCGCCGCCGCCGCTCCCACCAGTTGGACATGCAAGACTGCAGGCGACAGCAGCGCAGCCATCACCACCACCACCACCACCACCACCACCACCACCACCACCACCACCACCACCACCACCACCACCACCGCTGCCGCCGCCGCCGCTCCCAGCAGTTGGACATGCAAGAATGCAGGCGACAGCAGCGCAGCCATCACCACCACCACCACCACCACCACCATCACCACCACCACCACCACCACCACCACCACCACCACCACCACCACCACCACCACCACCACCACCACTGCCGCCGCCGCCGCTCCCACCAGTTGGACATGCAAGACTGCAGGCGACAGCAGCGCAGCCATCACCACCACCACCACCACCACCACCACCACCACCACCACCACCACTGCCGCCGCCGCCGCTCCCACCAGTTGGACATGCAAGACTGCAGGCGACAGCAGCCTGGGCTATAGCACGTACACACGAGAGGCGATCAGCACAAAAGCGCAGCAAGAGAATGGGCTCGTCAGTGGCCTACAAGACCATCGGTACCTTTCAACGCGAAGATGACCTGCGGGTAGGACACCAACACGGTTGCAGCAGCCCTGCAGCGGCATGCGACCTCACTCGCCCACGCCAAGCGGGGTCCACTGGATTTAGCGCAGGACGCAAAGGGTTAACTAAATGCCGTGACATAGACCGAAACAATGAGACCCCCCCCCCCCCTCGAGAAGCGCCACAGCAGACAAGATACTCGCCGCCCTAACAACCTGTGTCAACAACTGTGTCTGAGTTCAAATGAAACCAGAAGGTTGCTGGCCAAAAGGGTTGCAATAGCAGTAGCACCAAGCTGCGGAAAACTGCAATTCATTGTCGGTGTGTTGATTTGTTGCTGTCATTACTCGTCGTTGATGCCCCCCATTCGCCGCCTCAATTGACGCCACACCTTTTCGAATCAGGATCCAAACTAAGTTCCACCACGCGCAGCACTTTTACCCCTCAGCGCTGCACAATGTTGTATGCTTGAAACACAAGTAACCCCCCCCCCCCCCATCCCCTTGCCCACCCCCTCCCCCACTGCGGACAACAGTCCCCCCCCCCCCCACACACACCCCGGACGATTGCTTGGAGGACAGCAGCCAGGGGTGGGGGAAAATTGGCTTGCGCCCACGGGGGGTCACGGATGTCCATTTCCCAAACCCCCCCCTTCTGGCCCGCCGTGACGGGGCAATGACAACCGGTATACACAGCCCCCACGTCCCCCCCCTACCCCCAACGGTGGTGGTATTTATGTATGTATGGTATTTATTTGACTGACTTTTGTTTGTTTCCTTGTCAGGGGCTGGTTGCTTCGGGGAAGGGGTTGAGAGCACGGGGGAAGGGTTTAAGGGGTATGTGTGCCTGTGACTGACTGAAAGGGTCCCCCCTGATGGGGGGACCTGTAGCAAACTGTCTTGGGGGGGGCATGCACATGCAAACATGCAAACATGAAGACATAAAAAAGACCAAAAAAGCGAAGGTAAAAATATTGCGGGCAACAGGGTTTGAACCCAGGACCTCTGCATTTAGAATCTAGTGCTACTACCAATTAAGCTATGTCAGAATCTGACGCCATTGAAACATCAGAGAGTGGATGCCATAGTAAAGAAAAAAAAAGGCTGAGCAAAGCAGACAATGAGGACCATACATAGGTCCTGTCACAAGTGTCCATTTCCCAAACCCCCTCCCCCTCCTTCAGGCGACAGCCGTGACCCCCCCCCCACGGGCGCAAGCCAATTTTCCCCATCCCCAGTACCCACTCCTTTGTAGAACGGACATTGCGCACAACAGCGCCATGTCAACATGTCCAGAAGTCCGAGGAAGGGTTTGGATCCCTAAAAAGACGTGAACATGAGCTGTGTGCTCTTAGAACAATGCCTCACAGTTCTGCTCCTGAGAAACATGGGGGGCGTTTTCACAAAGCGCGCACACAGCACGGGCACAACGCCAATTATTACATTGTTTATCCCGGGAACACCCCTGCAAACCACCCCCCTACAGAAGCGTGCATGATCCATTCAAAACAGCAGTAGGGGTGCACAATTCAGGACCCTGGGACCCGTGGCAAGCAGGAGACTAAAACACAAAATCCCTAGTGTACCAGCAGGGGGGTGGTAGGGTGCAGAATCGAGGACCCTGGGACCCGTGGCAAGCACCAGACTAAAACACCCCCCCCCGTGTCCAACGAATAATTATGTCCCAAAAAAATACGGTCCGAACGTGTAGTGTTCGTTGGACACAGTGTTCGGTGCGCGCAACAATATTGTGAACTGGCTGTAACACATCCTTAGGCACGAGATACCCAGCCCATTCAAAGCACACTGAGAGGGGCGGATGGGTTTTCATAGTAGCGCCAATTTCGGTTGTACTTCAGCAGAAAAGTTTATAGTGTTTTCAGCACTGTGTTTTTGCTTCTCCTGCTGCTTGTTGTTGCTGTAGGGTGTCCTGCTGCTTGTTTTGGATGATGAAAAGCTTTTGTTTGTTGAAATACAGTAAAGCCAACTCAGTCCAGGATAGCCCAAGCCAATAGTATGCAAGGAGAAGGTAATTCAGGATCAAAGCATGAAGGGCTGCAGTGTAAACAGTGAAAGATGATTGAATATTCACAGAAACTGCAACTCAGGTCACATATGAATGCATATTCACAAAGATAGCTGAAATGTTTTGGGAAAAGAGTTAGAAAACTGCCTCAGGATCACTCTCTCTCCATAGTGCCATCTTAGGAGATGTGCACTCTTTGTTTTGGGTCCCATATGTGCTGAGGTGGCATGGTATGTGGCGATGAGGTCACTGCCATGTCACATGGGATCTTCCTACTTAGCTAGGCTGACCAGGAATTGAACCCAGGACCTCTCAAAAAGAGGTGCCCAGCCCCCTAGGGTGCATACCACTAGGATAGCTAAGAATTCATGGAAAAACATAGATAAATTCATAGGCTCTACTTTAGGTATGTCAGTGCTCAGTCAACTCAGGAAAAGATGTTTTACTTCTGATTGAAAGGGGATTAAGGGGTCCACTCCATATCCTGATTGGGTGTTTGGTTCCATAGGTCAAAATGTGTTATCACCACTTTTGGTTGGACCAATACTAAGATAAAAATGCATGGAAGCTCAGTGCATCTCTAATACAACTAGAGTATGCCTCAAAGCAATGGAAAAGCACTTTTTCTTACTCCCCCCTTGTGCTGTGGTGGCCACCACTGTCGCATTTTAGGAAAAAGGGAATTTTTCTTGGCCTTTCCTTGGTTTCCACACCTACTTTAAAATACCTACAGTCTCCCTCACACTGAAAAATGGGCGCTCACCATGGCTGGCGTCCTTTTGCTGCTCTGATTGTACAGTTTCCTACAGAAGACTCAGCGCTCATGGCGCTGCCGGGGCTCCTGTGGCTTGGTTGGGTTAGATTGGGAGCATGCCAAACATGTGCATATCCATCCCTCCCTCCAAGACGCAGCGTCGACACAACCCAAACGCAAGACACAATATACACACTCGCATGGGTTCTCGTAAACCTGCTGGCGACCTGTGACCTGTCTTAGGGCGAAGGGAGTCGAAAGAAAATTAAATTTGCCCCTTGGTGGGGTCTTGGTTCTGCTCAGTCTCTCCAGGCACCTGCGTTTCGGCCCGAACACGGCCTACTCAGCGAGGCTGCGCGTGGGTATCTGCAGAGGCAGGAATGGGAGAATTATGGACGAATCCACGCAAAAACGAAGCAACGACACCAAAATCCGTCAAATGACGGCGTAGAATTTTTCTGAAACGACACACCTGAGCAGAATCCAATTGTGCATCAGTAGCACATTTTTATAGAAATTATAGTCATCTCTGGATTTTTTAAATCCAGAAATTCATACGCATAAAATGGCGGCGCGCAGGAGCGGCTCCTAGCGAAGCGCCGGAAAATGGAGAAATAATGGAATTATAAACGTATGTCTCACGTAGTCTTGAAAGTGACGAGACACACATTAATAAATAAACATACAGATTCCACCCACACTAATAGAAGCTTCAAAAATTCAAGAATTCGAGAATCAATCGAAAAGACTTCAATGAATCAGGTATAAACTACAGGTATGCTTGTTTCGCATGCCGCATACACGTTGCTCGTCTCGTGTCTCCGTGAACGAGTCGTGTAGCAGCGCTAACAACGATAACCACGATAGGACGCGGTAGAGGGATTGATTAGAAAGATTGCAGATGATTAGCGGTCAGATCAGGGTGATTAGTCATACACACAAGTGCATAGCAACGTTCTTCGCGTGCGCCCCTTTTGTACTCTCACCTTGCTTCACTTCCCAGCGGTAGGTAAGGTAGGTACGCCCAGGCGGGGCCACCCCCTGGTGGAGTCAAGATTGGCGCGCAGATGGGCAGGTTTGCCCACGATGTTGTCGCATACCCGTGCATGCACATACGCATTAAAGGGTAGGCCACGCGAAGTGCGCACGGTAAACCTTGTTTAGGCTACCCAGGGGCTCCTCGGTACGTTCTTTAAGAGAACCTGAGGAGTCCCTTAACGCTTGCTTGCTTGATAAGGGTAGCTGCTCCATGCAGCGTGTTTGCGGACAGTGTATTATAGGGCACACTGAGAAGGGTATAATACCTGGAGTGTGCCTTGGTTCCTCCGCCGCAAACGCCCTTTCATTTGCCTTTGTTTTACAGGTGGGCAGGTAGGGTGATTGGTGCAGCAGCATTTTTTTATGCCCTGCTAAACAAGGGCGCAGATCACACAAACAAGTAACTCCGCTCTGCCTGTGGCAGAGCAGGGAGTCCGACTTCATCGACATCTGCGCCTTGCACGCGAGAGCACTCCTTCCCTCCAAGCCCTAGCAGGGGAAACGCGTTGTGGCGTCCCCTGTCAGGCCACAGTTGCTTAGTAGCGTTGTGTTCTCTTGCCATTTCACAGGAGGGTCGCTAGGACCCAAGAGACCTTCATCTTCGCAACGCCCAGTAGAGTGTGCGTGTAGGAGTGGTAGTCCTGAGTGGGGGCTAGAGCCAGTTGCCCAGTGCTCGCCCACCAGGATGGTGCCACTGTAGGGTGTGTAGGACCTGTAGGGGGTGTGTCACTGTCCCACCCTTTTCCTGCAATTTTAGCGGGGTTGGTGGGCTGTGACAGTGGTTAGGTCAGTGTTTTGGCCACATAGCAAACAGGCGTTTTGCATGCCTTCATAGCTTTTGGCCACCCCTCCCTGTAGTAGACAGATGGGTAGGGAAAACAATACCTGGATTAGCACGCTGGGTATTCCCCCAAGGTTTTGCGCCAGCACAGAAATTGGGCGCATAGGGGAGGGGAGACCCGGGGCGTACCCCGTGGCATCAATAAGCCAACCCTCCAGGTTCAGCAAGGGCGCAGACTTGGGTATAATTAGGACACCACTTCTGCGGCTTGCTCTCAGGACCTTAGGACTAGCACACTCACACATACGCTTTGGCAGGTAAGGGTAAGGTTCAGTCCCTAGCTTTAGTCTTGGAGGCAAGCGTCTCAGCGAGCCTCAGCAACTCACCAAGGTTGTTCTGGGACAAGTAGTCAACCAGAACTGAGTTTAGGCGTCCCTCCGGTAGAACAAATGCAGAGAAGGGCTCCCAGGTGGCCTCTTCGACTCCAAACCCTTCCCAGAGGGTGAGGAAGCGCCAACCCTGGCGATAGCGGTGGCGTAGGACAGACTTCACCAGGTAGAAGCCCTCCTTAGCCATCTCCTCGGCGTTCATGTCGGGGAGTTCACCTTCAACTTCCATAGGGCTGGCAGCCCCTTGTAGGTCCAGAGCGGCGATTTCCTCGTCGTTCAGCTCCCACTCCTCCCCACAGAGGTCTTCAGGATCATAGTAGCGCTTCAGGTGTTGAGCAGCGCACACCAGGGTCCCCCCTAGACGGGGAGAACATCGCACGGTGATACGGTGTCCATCCACAGATGGGATCTTGTACGGCCCGAAGTATGGGTCATCGCTGGTAGAGCGTGGCCAGGCGGGTAGTCGACTGTGGTGCACCAGCACCCAGTCTCCCTCTTGGTAGGTGGCCGGTACACGGTGCTTGTTCTTCTTGTTCCACTGACGCTCCCTCACTCTCTGGAGCATAGCCTTGGCCTTGTCCACCTTCGCTTGTTGCTCTTGGACCCATTCACCCACAGAAGAATGGGTGTCCTCTGGATAGGGGGCATGTAGGAACCACGCCGGGCGCCCCATGAATAGCTCATGTGGCGAGTAGCCAGTAGCTGAACTCTCTTGGGAGTTCATCATCAAGGATATGACGGGGAGTAGTCTCACCCAGTCTCTGGTGCGTTCAGTCTTGCACCATATCCTGACGTTCTCCTTCAGGACACGAATCTGTCGCTCACATAGGGGGTTGCTCGTGTGAGAGTAGGGAATCCCCGTAGACACCTGGACATTGAGGGATCTCAGGACCCTCTTGTACCAGCCAATATCTGAGCGTACTCGTACGTCCTCATCGGAGTTGATCTCCTTGGGCGCCCCATAGACACAAAACCACTCCTCCAGGAGTATCTTGATAGTCTCCTCCCCGGTAATGTGCTTCGTACATGGGAACACCCTGGTAAACCTGGTCAACCCTCAGGTTACCACGAGGGCGAAGTCATAGCCCCCGAACTTCGGCATCTCCGTGTAGTCCACGTATAGAACACTGTTAGCACAGTGAGGGATGGGCAGGGTCGAGTAGAGACCTCTGTCCCTGATATCCCCTGGTTTACAGGACCTGCACGGGCACTTGTCCACGATAGGCAGGAGCGTCTTCCGCAGCTGGTCGTCAGTCCACGTAGTGTGGAACCACTGCTTGAACAGCCTCAGGGTACGGTCAGCACCCACATGACCACTGGACTCATGGGTCCACTTCAGCAGCGCTGGGACTCGGTCACTAGGCACCACGATGCGGTCCTCGTGCCAGAGGTAGCTCTTGTCCCGCTTCCACTGGTCTTGGTTGACCAGGAGGGGTTCAAGGCGTTTCTCCAGGCGCCGGTAGATATCCCCAAACTCCTGTAGGTACTCCGATTGTTGGAGTCCATCCAGGGGGCGTATCATGGTCATGTTCAGGTCCAGGTGTACGTCCATACGGCCGAACGCCTCCTTAGCCAGCGCTTGAGACCGGGCACCAATCAGGGCGTCGAAGTTGTTGCGGCTGATGTAGTCGGCACACTCGTTCTTCACTCCCTGGATATGGTGTACCGTCAGCCGTAGTTGACTGAGGTAGGTCCACCAGCGACGTAGCTTGGCCTTCTCAGGTGGGGGACCCTTCTGGAAACTGCGGACCGGTTCTTGGTCGCATAGCCAGACCACAGGGTTACTCCCCAACAGTCGTGCTTGTGAGGATAGCACCAGCATACCCGCGAGCAATTCCTGCTCATAGGTGGAGTAGTTCCCCCTGGCCTGGTTCCACTTCCAGTTCCAGTGGCCCAGAGGTACTAGGACCCACTTGTCGTCAGGGTAGCTGTGCTTGAGGGTTCCATCTCGGTTGAGACCTTCCGTCCCCCATTGGGAAATGGCCGAGTCGAACTCCTCCTTCTCTAGTGCTTGCCATTGGAACAACGTTCCACCACCGCCCACATTGCTGGCGTCGGTCACCAGGATAATCTCCCCTTGTGCCCTAGGCACGCCCAAGCACTTAGCGTTGGCTACCTTGTCTTTGAGCTCGTCAAACGCTTGTTGCTCTTGTGGGCCCCAGCGCCAAGTAGTACTCTTCTTGATCAAGTCAGTCAGTACAGCGCTGGTGTAGGTGAAGTTTTTGATGTGGCGGCGATAGAAGTTGCACGCCCCAATGAAACTGCGTACATCATGAAGTCCTTTCTTGGGGTCTTCGTGTCGTACCTTGGCATCCATCAGGGGTTTGGCCTTAGAGGCCGCTGGGGTCCACCACCCATAGCCAACGTCAAACCCCAAGTACTGCATGGTCTCCTGCATGAACTCACACTTCTCCAGCTTGAGTCGAGTGTGGTTCTCCTGGCAGACCGCAAAGAACTCACCCAAGAGGATTAGGTGATCCTCCTGGGTATTGGTCCCGAGGCATACATCGTCGATGTGAGCCTCCATCTGGGCCCCACGGGATATGAGCTCCTGCACCTTAGGTCTCCTTCGTAGGATGGACAAGATCTTGTTCATCAGCTCTTGGAACAGAGCGGGTGCGTTAGCCACGCCAAATGGCATGACTTTCCACTTGAATACCCTCCCCTGAGGGGTGATGAAGGCCAGTAGTTCCTGCGCGTTGGGCGTCAGGTCCACTTGCCAGAATCCACTTCGCTTGTCCATCTTGGTCTTGTAGCGACAGGAGGCTATCTTCTCCAGGGTAGACTCCATATTGGGAATGGACCCTGAGTGGTTCAGCGTCTTCTTGTTCAGCTCTCCATAGTCTACTACCAGCCGTTTGGCTGTAGACCCAGGTTTAGCCACCAGGAAACAGGGGCTGCAGTGTAGGGGGTAGTCCCCGTCCTTGTACTCCAGGACTAGGCCAGCGTCGATACATTCTTGTATTTGTCGCTCGATCTCGTCGGCCTGCTCTTTAGGAGCTGGATAGGGTCTCCTCCGGATCTTGTGACCCACGAACTCGGGTTTCAGCTTGAGGTCCATCTGCACCAGCTTGTCGCATGAGGCTGGAGGGGGTAGTTCTCCGAACACCTCCAGATAGGTCCTTATCAGCTTCTGTACCCGCGGGTCCAATACCTTGATCTTGTCCTCCATGTCCCCGTCGGAGTGTAAGTTGCTTGCCCCTTGAATAGACGTCGGGAGGTGGTCCTCCACCGACTCTTCGCCCGAGGTAGTATCCTTCAGCCCTTGGTAGGCATATAGAAGGTCTTGCTCGACCATCTCCGGTGGACGATGCCAACATAGGCACGCTCGAGGGGGTTCACATACACATTCCTCCGAGAGGTCGTCCTCCTCTGGGGTCCTCACATGGGCACCCCATACGCTCTTCATGAGCTTGAGATCTACCTCCCTTTGCCAGGTGGTGATCTTCTGTTCGAGGTCCTCCTTCAGTTGGGATAGGTCTCCCATACGTCCTTGCTTCAGTGGCCACGAGCTGCGGGTAGGCTTCGCGTAGCATAGCTTTTTCGCCACCAACTTCCTCTTGGAATCCACATACTCCCTGAGCCTGGATCGAGGGTCCAGCTCTTCATCCACGGGGTCTTCCACCCTCATGGAGAGTAGGGGTTTTAGTGGGGCGACGTACTCGGCGTTCTCCACTTCCTCCACCGCGGTCTGCACGAAGAAGGCGTCGTGCTCAGTTTCGTCGTCTGAGTGGATAGAGCTAGGTAGCTCAGATAGTCCACACTCAGAGACTCCATCAGGAACAGGTACATGACAGGGAGAGTTGGGGGCGTTGGTGTCAGTCACGACGTACTCATCTCCTCCGGGTGTAGTCTCAACAGCATCTTGAGGTCGTAGGCGATCCTTCAAGTCACCCAAGGCGAGTCCATCGCTTTCTCGTTGTATAGCCTGGACCAGAGTAGGGTCCAGGTCTTCCCAGGGGATGGTGGTAAGACTTCCGTCCACCACGCTGAGCATACTCCCCCATCCGGGCTTCCCAATCGGCGTCTTGCGTCCCAGAGGCACGTAGATGGCCTCATCAGGTAATCGCACCGAGCTGATAGTCAGCTTGTCAAGGAGGGTTCGCCAGTACTCGTTGCCCCCATGGGCTCCCCAGTCGGGGGAACACAGGACCATACGGGAACGTTCCAAGGCCACCTTGGTCAGCACCTTCCCCAGTTCACTGAATCTGGGGTTCCCGTAGGCCATCCCGAAAGAGGGCCAGTAAAATTTGTAGCTGCAGTTCTTCCCCTTGCTGCAGTATAGGTCCAGTACATGCTGCTTGTCGCTGGCGAACAGCTCCACACTTAGGTCTTCTCGAGAGTAACCCAACTCCTTCAGACCTTGGTCTAGGATTTCCCCCAATAGTTGGTAGTCCTCAGTTTTGGAGGCCGCCATTATGTTCGAGGGCTCCTCCTTCGATAGTCTCAGGTAACTCGAGGTATGTTCCGACTGCTCCAGTGGCACAGACTCTCTGCCACTGCCGTGGTCCACGTACAGGAGGTAGGGCGCTTGCAGCGTCAGGGATTGTATCTGGGAGTGCTGCACGAAGAAGTCAGTCCCCAGTACAAAGTCGAAGGCCTCAGTGTCCATCACATAGAACCGATGGGCGATAGTTCGAGAGCCCATAGGTACCTCCACTTCACAGTCCCCGCAGCTGTGCACCACATGTCCATCCCCCATGCGTATAGCGGCGGTGGTCATGGTGTTCTTCAGGCTCCCACAAGGTAAAATTTTCTTGGCCACTATAGATATTGTGGCGCCAGTATCCAGTACCCCCAGGTATTCACGTCCCCCTAGTCGGATACGTACCCAAAACACCAGGTCTTGGGTGCCACCAGAGCGTCCCCGTCAGAATTCCGCGGGACAGGTCACCTCGAACCCCTTGTTCCGCAATTTGCGGGCCATCCTCATGAAACGGCTTCTCTTCTTGGCGTTGCCGTCATCACCACCTTCATGCTCACGCTTGGCTCCTTGTTCTTGCTGGGCCTGCGTCTGTGAGCGTGTGGTAGGTCCAGACTGCCCTCCAGAGGGCTCGGAGTTCCCCCCTGGATTAGGGTTGGGGTTACCTCCGTTCTTGTCCTTGTTCTTGTTGTCGTTCTGGCGGTTAGCGCCTCCTCCTCGTCCACCTTGACCCTTGTCTTGACCACCTTGACCACGTCCTTTCGACTTGCCCTTGCCGGAGTCGTTGCCTTTGGCCTTGCCTCCACCTTTGCCTGAGCTTTTGCCAGGATCTTCCCCCTTAAGCTTCGCCGATAGGCGTTGCTTATGGTAGCACTCATCCTCGTAGTGCTTCCGCTTACCGCAGAATGCACACGTGATGGTGCAGCGGTAATGATCCGGCAGCTTCACTTTGGCGCCGGTGATCTTTTCCTGCTGCTTCCCCTGGACTACAAAGCAGTCTCGCTGCTCGCAGTCAGAGGCGTGCTGCAGGTGGCCCTGCTCATCTCTGGCGTCACACCAGAATAGCTCCTTCACGTTCTCCATTAGGCGGGCGTGGGCGTGTTTGGGGGTAGTCCCCTGCCCAGGTCGGGATCCTTGGTACCCTTTGCCTCCAGAACCTCCACCACCAGGACGGTAGTGGTTCAAGTGCTGGTCGCTCTCCTTCTCCAGCGCCATCTCCAGGAGCAGCACGCATAGATCCTCGTAGCGGAGGGATCTAGCCTTGCGCTCAGCCGTCAAACGGCACTCGTCCCATAGCTCTCGGGGGAGCTTGGAGCACAACCAGAACAGCAGGTCGTCGCTGCTGTAGGAACCGGGCGTCAGTCGTCCAGCCCAGTGATCCAAGTCAGCCAACAGCTCGGAGACCCTGCCAGGTTTAGGGTTGTTGGGCAGCACGGGCAGGTTCTGGATCTCGGCCCTGATGGAGAGGTCGGTCTCGTAGGTTGGGTACTGCCTCTCCAGGGCAACCAACACATCAGCAAAGGTGGCGGAGTTAGTGACGATCTGCCTGACCTGCTTCTCCGGGTATTTGGTCTTGCAGCACTGCAGGAGCAGGTCGCACTTCACTCGCCCACTCGCGTGGGTTTGGCCGGTCAGTCGTAGAAACCGGCCAAAGTTCTCAGCGAACTCGCTGAGGTCCTTGCCTGTGAACTCAGGCAGGTTCACCACTATCTTGGAGGTGGCAATGGCCTTCGCCTCCTGAGCTCGGCGTCCTTCAGGGCGTCGGGTCTTCTTCTTCTTCTTCTTCTTCTTCTTACCCTTGGGGTCCTCGGGGTCCTCAGGGTCTTCGTCATCCGATGGCGAAGAAGAAGTCATCGACGGCGGCCCATCATCGGAGGGGTCTCCGCCTAGATCACTGGAGCCATAAGGCTCCACGTCCACCATAGCCCTTAGGGCTGTCAGCCCCAGCTGGTCCAGCTCGGCCCTCGTCGAGTTCGTCACGTGGCTGTAGGGCGGCTGGGCTGTTCTCGGGACGAATGGAGTTCTCGGTACTGCTGCAGGAGTCGGCATCGGTCGGCTCCTCAGGCTCCCCAGGGTATTTGTCAACCCTGCCGCCAGGTGGTTAGCCTGGACTCGGTGGGGTGACATTCCCACCGTCGTAGGTGACGCATGAGACGGGATCATCAGGGGCTCCAGTTTCTCCCTGATCTCTTGCGTGAGGTCGCTCACGATTTGCGAAGTGGCTCCTCGGAGCACCTCGTTGATCTCCGACCGCGTCAGGGACCTGTTGGAGGATCTTCCCGATCCTCTACTCCTGCCTCCCAGAGACTCTCGTCCTTTCCTCAACCCACTCAAGGGTGCATACCCAGGTGCATACCCAGGAGCATACCCAGGAACTTCCATGTAGGTTCCAGTGGCGTGGAGTGGATGGGGATGGTCAGCCGCATACCATCGCGGCGCAGAGCTGGAAGCCACCGGCTCACTGGCAGTAGTTGCCTCAAGGAGCGCAGTGGTAGGTGGGCCCATGCCATAGGCGGGGTAGTGAGGCATGCCAGTAAAGCCTGTGCCCTCTGCCATAGGCGGGTTGGTTGTGGAGGTGGATGTTGCGGCGGCTGGGAGTGTGGTGGTTATGGGAGAGGGTGATGCTTGGAGGCCAGAAGCGCTTGGTGCGCCTTCGAAGGTAGGGACATCCGTCGGGTCTTGCCCTTGCTCCTCTCCTTCGTCTGCTCCTTCTCCAGTTGTACTTCAGCAGAAAAGTTTATAGTGTTTTCAGCACTGTGTTTTTGCTTCTCCTGCTGCTTGTTGTTGCTGTAGGGTGTCCTGCTGCTTGTTTTGGATGATGAAAAGCTTTTGTTTGTTGAAATACAGTAAAGCCAACTCAGTCCAGGATAGCCCAAGCCAATAGTATGCAAGGAGAAGGTAATTCAGGATCAAAGCATGAAGGGCTGCAGTGTAAACAGTGAAAGATGATTGAATATTCACAGAAACTGCAACTCAGGTCACATATGAATGCATATTCACAAAGATAGCTGAAATGTTTTGGGAAAAGAGTTAGAAAACTGCCTCAGGATCACTCTCTCTCCATAGTGCCATCTTAGGAGATGTGCACTCTTTGTTTTGGGTCCCATATGTGCTGAGGTGGCATGGTATGTGGCGATGAGGTCACTGCCATGTCACATGGGATCTTCCTACTTAGCTAGGCTGACCAGGAATTGAACCCAGGACCTCTCAAAAAGAGGTGCCCAGCCCCCTAGGGTGCATACCACTAGGATAGCTAAGAATTCATGGAAAAACATAGATAAATTCATAGGCTCTACTTTAGGTATGTCAGTGCTCAGTCAACTCAGGAAAAGATGTTTTACTTCTGATTGAAAGGGGATTAAGGGGTCCACTCCATATCCTGATTGGGTGTTTGGTTCCATAGGTCAAAATGTGTTATCACCACTTTTGGTTGGACCAATACTAAGATAAAAATGCATGGAAGCTCAGTGCATCTCTAATACAACTAGAGTATGCCTCAAAGCAATGGAAAAGCACTTTTTCTTACTTCAGCCGTACAAAGCCATCTCTATCATCGGAAGGCCCAAGAATTGTGGGTGGTACAAGCTCGCCAGTGTGGTACCACTTATACAGCACCTCACGGCCAGGTGCTAGTAGAGAATCAGTCATGGTGGGCAACAGAGGTCCTATAGTTGAGGGATACCACTCCCTCACACCCCGCTTTGCAGTTTTCCACACCACTTCTACAACATACAGCACAACAGCCCCCTCATTTCCGCGCACCTTCAGCCTGAAACTGCGGTTCTAAAGTCCGGTACCTAATTTAGTACCGAATTAATTAGGTTCCCAAAAAAAAATGCGGTCCGAACAAGAAGTGTTCGTTGGACACGGGGGGGGGGGGGACAAAAAGTCCCTGGTGTACCAGCAGAGGGGTGTAGGGTGCAGAATTGAGGACCCTGGGACCCGTGGCTACCGGGGGTAAAAAACAGCCGACTTTTCGCATAGCGCGCGCACAGCGCGAGCACAGCGCACGGTGCGCCCCCATGGACATAGCAACACGGCACAAGCAAACCACCACGTGGAACAGGGAGAGGGGGGGGGGGGGGCGAATCGGTGATGGTACAAAAAAAACCCCAACGAATTGTTGGCCAGGCGTCCCCTTGGGGAGGAGGGGGTGGGAGGGGGGGTTTGGGAGGGGCAGTTTTTTCTTTTGGGGGGGGGTACCCAAATAACTGCCCCCCGAACATTACAATGCTCTGCCCCCCCCCCCCCCCCGCCCCCCAAAAAAGCAGGCCCCCCTGGGGGGAGGAGGGGGGCCATGACGTCCGGTTTTGGAATACCCCGCATGATCCTGACGTCATGCCACACTCTCTCTGTTCAACCGTGTTCCATGTGACACAATCTCAATGTTCTGAGAGGAGGGGGGGGGGGTTACCCTGTCCTGGGACCGGCAGAGCCTCCCCCCCCCCCCCCCGAATGGTGATGTGTGAGCTGTCACGTGTGGTGTGTTGTTTGAGTGGACGTCAGCACAACATGCAGCACATGCAATTCGCAAGAATGAATGAAAAGCTTGTCAAGAGTAGAAACGGCCCACGCGCCTTTGGCAAAAGGTCTGGAAGATGAAAGTGTGCATTGACCCTTTGCGGAGGAGAGAGGGCAACATCGTGATCACGATGGTCGGCAAAAGCAGCAGAGAGAGACAAGGTGCTAACACATAACCAAATTCAGCCCCCCCCTCCCCCCCCCCCCGCCGACGGGCGGAGCCACGGCCAACAGGCGCGCCGCCACCACAGGGATGCAACACAAACACGACCAGACCACTGTTTTTTGGAGAGAAATTGAGGTGGTACACAGCAGACCTACTTAGGCTACAAGGGGACAGCATCCTAAGGGAAAAGAGGAGACGGGGGTGGACAGGAGACTGCCCGAATGGAGGAACACAAATGTACTTCCTGGGGCCAGATAGAGTCTATCTGGTGCAGGTAGTGGCAGGCTATGCGTGGGTACCGCAGGAAAGGATATGAGCACCTGAAGTGTTTATTGTGGGAGAAGGGATACACTTCACAGTGGACGACTCAGTGAGACTCATGGCCCAACTAAACCACACTAACATCATAGCAACAGAACTGGGGTTGAAAACGTATGAACATTAACTCTCACAACAACATAGAAGACCACACACCACAACATACACACAGGGACACAGAGATGTGGGGGGCGACGAGAGAGTGGCAGGGCACTGATGTTGGTGGCGACCGAACCACACGTGATCCGGCAACTGAGGGTTATGGGTCACCGATGGCGGACGCAGCCCCGCCAAGACTCGGAGATTAAGACTAATTTGGTTGCCAGTGCCATACTACACACCACAACAACCACTCAGGGGCAAGGAGAGGTAGGGGAAGCCAGAGAGTGGGAGGGCACTGATGTTGGCGGCGACCGAGCCACAGGTGATCCAGCAACGGAGGGAGAGGGTCACCAATGGCGGACGTAGCCCCGTCAAGATTCGATGATAGAGACTGATTTGGTTGCCAGTGCCTTAGGATACCACATCACCAGCAGCAACACTGACACCACTCAGATTGGACTCCCCCCTACCCCAGCACCGCGCCTCAGCGACTACCCCTGCAGCTCCGCCAACGCCGCACCAACACCGACACCAACAATGGCGGAACGCGCTCACCCATGCAACAACAATAGAGGGCAGCCCAGGACAGCAAAGGACAGCCTAGAAAAGATGCCCGGGGCACCGCGGACCCTGGGTGATGAGCCAATAGACACTTTACAGGGGAGGGGGGGGAGGCCACGGACTCCTCCCTCTCCCCACCTGCGGGGTTGCGTACGAAGCGGAACTAGCCCCGGTCCCAAACCCTTAGACTGACGGCGGGCGCTACGTGCATGGTCTACCACCGCCGCGCCAGCTAAGGCCATCATGCCAGCAAACAGCATGCAACTACGCCCAAGACAGACTGGGATATGTGGGCCAGCAGAAGCAAGTGGCCAAAACCACCCACACCAAGCACACCGACACCAACAAGGAGCCCCCTTGAGCCAGGATCACCCTCCTCAAGGGGAAGGAGGGGGCAAGGAGAGACAAACCCACTCCCACTCCCCCTCCCTCGCCCCCTCCTCTACCCCCTCCCTACAGCAACACGCACCCGCCACCCAATGCCCCCAGGGCAGACAAAATGGAGAGGGCGGGGAAGAAACTGGGCAGGGGGAAAGGGACGAACCAAGGAGGGTAACAGGACAGGGCAGAACACGCTCGCCAAAAACGGTGCAGAGCGCAAAAGAACAAGGAAAGGAAAAACGGGAAAGAATCATTGTGGTTGTTAGAAGCCCCTGTCAGGAAAATTATCCCGCAGATGCACACCCCAGTCGGCAAACCCAGCATGGACTCGGAGTGTGCATCTGGATGCACCTGGTCAACGGCACGGGCAACAGCCCGTCTCTGGGACAGCCGAACCCTGGAGTAGTCAAACAGGACAAGTCATCCAGGGGCTCCGTTGACACAACCAAAACACGTTCGGGCCCACAGAGGGTCAGAATGAGCAGTGGCGAGAGGCCGATAGGCGCCGCCAAAGGCAAACAATCAGATACCGAGGCCTTGTGGCAAACCCCCCGCCGCCGCCGTTACATGGGACTGAAGTATTGCGTTTGGAACCAGCAAGTGCCCACGAGGGGGGCTGGACAAGGAGGGGGGGGGGGGAATCAGGCAACGGCACATTCAAATCATGGGCGGGGCGCGCCCCGTGGCACTCTATTGGGTCTATCTGCAGATGCTGGGCTTTATAGACAGCGAGACTCAGGCCTCCCGCACGCAGCAACATGCTGCCAATGCGAGGCTGCCCTCGGTCTATCCTGACTGCCGTACTGCCTCCGCCCCCGGGAGCGCATTCAGACAAACGAGGCGCCAGGGCACCAAAAACACTGAAGGGCACTCAGGGGGAATGCTGCCACGCAAACGAAGAGGCCCGGAAACCCCCGATCAGCGCCACCCAAGGGGCCATCACGTTGTCCGTCGCAGGGTTCTTGAACCCTGCGCGTCACCAGCGTCCGGCAGGGAAACTGGTTCTCAGCAGCAATTGGCCCCACATCAAAGGCCCCTCAGTAATACCCGCCCCCCGCACCACCAGAACTCAGTAGGAACGTGCTGCGTCCAGCGTGTGGCTCAGTAGGACCCTCCTCCATCTGATCACGTCTGAGTCGGCAATCATGGACCCCATTCCCTGAGGACGAGAGAGGGCGAGCGGGACGGACCTGCGTACGGAAAGTCCGGGTGCATGCTGGCGATGCCGTAGTGCCGTCCGGTGTAGTGCTTCCAGTAGCCCCGCACGGCGTAGTCCAGCATGTCGAACTTGCGCTCGATGGCCTCGTAGTACATGTCCTGCCAGTTCTGCTCCTCGGGACTCGCGACGCTGATGAGGCCCAGCACAAGCCAGGACAACAAAAAGGACATGGCGTGACCCTGTGGAGCAGCGCGGTGGCACGCGCAGGCCTTGCGCGGCCATTGGGTGGACAGCCCCCCCCCCCCTCCCCCCGATGACGATTACGATTACAATTTACCCGTTTGACTGAACTAGCATTTTTGCCAGCAGTTTTATAAGAGGACTGATGGCCAAAAACAGTGCCTGAGCAGGACAAATGAATCCATCGCCTACACATATACCATTGTACTACTGGGCCAATCCACCAACACTGAACACAAGACAATACATTGCACAGGGGTTGGTGTGTCCCATGAAGACAGTCCACACAGTGCAATCATTTCTGGACACATTTTGCCGAAATGGCTTGCAATTCCGAATCATCTGTGCCTGTAAAGCTGTAAAAGGAGCAAATCGTAATCGTCATTCCGTCATCACTGCCTCCTGGCTCAACACCCCCCCCCAGCCCCCACCTTGGTAATGTTGTCACTATTCTATCCACCCCTGGAGGGTTTCCCGCAGTGTGTTGCATGAGTCACGAGGGGCACACCCAGTTTTGTTGCCACGATCCTGTCAGGGAGGAGGGATGTACATGGGCTCTGATTTTGCCTTCACACGCGCGCGCACACACACACACTCGTGTAGGAACCAAACGAAGCAAATCACCCCTGTTGACTGCGTCGCACAGCGTCACAGGGACAATGAAGACGCTGGCACCAGGAACACCTCGTCAGGCCACAGAGCAATCAAAACAAGAAAATGCCAGGACACAATGATCGTGTCATGATGTCATGAGGCTCGGCGCCTTTCAAAAAAAATAGACACTCAGAAACACACACACACACACACACACACACACAATTGCCAGACAAACAGGCACAACGCGGTTTCCGAGTGTCAGAATCCTCGTCAGCAAACAAGACAGAGCATGTTCGCCGCCAATAGGCACCTTTCTGCAGTAACGGGAAAGGCAGGCACCCACAAACACACACACACACACACATGTCGGACGTGAGGGACAGGCAATGAGAAGGCGCTGATTGCAACGATTCTTGTCAGGCCGACCCGACAGTCTAAAAGCAGGCATGACCATCGACGGCTGGGCGCCTTTCTGCAGGTGGAAGTGTATGAAGTGCACCTGCCGCTCACCCCGCAGCGTTGGCTGTGAAGAGCAAAGGCACACAGCACTGCCCTGGAGGCACCAGCTCAGCCCAGGCCAGCCTCCATCAGCCCAGCCCCACCCAGTGCTGCCCAGCCCAGCCCAACCACACGCACCCACGCACGCCCGCCCGCCTGCACGCGCGCACGCGCGCGCGCGCACACACACACACACACAAACACACGTAGGACGCAACAAACAGGCACTTACAAAGGCGCTGAGTGCAGGCACTTACAAAGGCGCTGAGTGCTTAATTCTGGTCACTTGGACAGTCAAACAAGACAAACCATGTTCGACGCCAATAAACACACACACACACACACACACACACGTAGGACGCAACAAACAGGCACTTACAAAGGCGCTGAGTGCAGGCACTTACAAAGGCGCTGAGTGCTTAATTCTGGTCAGTTGGACAGTCAAACAAGACAAACCATGTTCGACGCGAATAAACACACACACACACACACACACACACACACACGTAGGATGCAACAAACATGCACTTACAAAGGCGCTGAGTGCAGGCACTTACAAAGGCGCTGAGTGCTTAATTCTGGTCACTTGGACAGTCAAACAAGACAAACCATGTTCGACGCCAATAAACACACACACACACACAAACACAAACACACACACGTAGGACGCAACAAACAGGCACTTACAAAGGCGCTGAGTGCTTAATTCTGGTCAGTTGGACAGTCAAACAAGACAAACCATGTTCGATGCCAATAAACACACATACACACACACACACGTAGGACGCAACAAACAGGCACTTACAAAGGCGCTGAGTGCTTAATTCTGGTCAGTTGGACAGTCAAACAAGACAAACCATGTTCAACGCCAATAAACACACACACACACACACACACACACGTAGGACGCAACAAACAGGCACTTACAAAGGCGCTGAGTGCTTAATTCTGGTCAGTTGGACAGTCAAACAAGACAAACCATGTTCGACGCCAATCAATACATACGCACACACACACATGTAGGACGCGACAAACAGGCACTTACAAAGGCGCTGAGTGCTTAATTCTGGTCAGTTGGACAGTCAAACAAGACAAAACATGTTCGATGCCAATACATACACACACACACACACACACACGTAGGACGCGACAAACAGGCACTTACAAAGGCGCTGAGTGCAGGCACTTACAAAGGCGCTGAGTGCTTAATTCTGGTCAGTTGGACAGTCAAACAAGACAAACCATGTTCGACGCCAATAAACACACCCAGACACACACACACGTAGGACGCAACAAACAGGCACTTACAAAGGCGCTGAGTGCTTAATTCGGGTCACTTGGACAGTCAAACAAGACAAACCATGTTCGATGCCAATAAACACACACACACACACACATACACACGTAGGACGCAACAAACAGGCACTTACAAAGGCGCTGAGTGCAGGCACTTACAAAGGCGCTGAGTGCTTAATTCTGGTCACTTGGACAGTCAAACAAGACAAACCATGTTCGACGCCAATAAACACACACACACACACAAACACAAACACACACACGTAGGACGCAACAAACAGGCACTTACAAAGGCGCTGAGTGCTTAATTCTGGTCAGTTGGACAGTCAAACAAGACAAACCATGTTCGATGCCAATAAACACACATACACACACACACACGTAGGACGCAACAAACAGGCACTTACAAAGGCGCTGAGTGCTTAATTCTGGTCAGTTGGACAGTCAAACAAGACAAACCATGTTCAACGCCAATAAACACACACACACACACACACACACACGTAGGACGCAACAAACAGGCACTTACAAAGGCGCTGAGTGCTTAATTCTGGTCAGTTGGACAGTCAAACAAGACAAACCATGTTCGACGCCAATCAATACATACGCACACACACACATGTAGGACGCGACAAACAGGCACTTACAAAGGCGCTGAGTGCTTAATTCTGGTCAGTTGGACAGTCAAACAAGACAAAACATGTTCGATGCCAATACATACACACACACACACACACACACGTAGGACGCGACAAACAGGCACTTACAAAGGCGCTGAGTGCAGGCACTTACAAAGGCGCTGAGTGCTTAATTCTGGTCAGTTGGACAGTCAAACAAGACAAACCATGTTCGACGCCAATAAACACACCCAGACACACACACACGTAGGACGCAACAAACAGGCACTTACAAAGGCGCTGAGTGCTTAATTCGGGTCACTTGGACAGTCAAACAAGACAAACCATGTTCGATGCCAATAAACACACACACACACACACATACACACGTAGGACGCAACAAACAGGCACTTACAAAGGCGCTGAGTGCAGGCACTTACAAAGGCGCTGAGTGCTTAATTCTGGTCACTTGGACATTCAAACAAGACAAACCATGTTCGACGCCAATAAACACACACACACACACACACATAGGACGCAACAAACAGGCACTTACAAAGGCGCTGAGTGCAGGCACTTACAAAGGCGCTGAGTGCTTAATTCTGGTCAGTTGGACATTCAAACAAGACAAACCCTGTTCGATGCCAATACATACACACAGACACACACACGTAGGATGCAACAAACAGGCACTTACAAAGGTGCTGAGTGCTTAATCCTGGTCACTTGGACAGTCAAACAAGACAAACCATTTTCGACGCCAATCAACACACACACACACACACACGTAGGACGCAACAAACAGGCACTTACAAAGGCGCTGAGTGCAGGCACTTACAAAGGCGCTGAGTGCTTAATTCTGGTCCCTTGGACATTCAAACAAGACAAACCATGTTCGACGCCAATAAACACACACACACACACACATAGGACGCAACAAACAGGCACTTACAAAGGCGCTGAGTGCAGGCACTTACAAAGGCGCTGAGTGCTTAATTCTGGTCAGTTGGACAGTCAAACAAGACAAACCATGTTCGATGACAATAAACACACACACACACACACACACACACGTAGGACGCAACAAACAGGCACTTACAAAGGCGCTGAGTGCAGATTCTTACAAAGGCGCTGAGTGCTTAATTCTGGTCACTTGGACAGTCAAACAAGACAAACCATGTTCGACGCCAATCAATACATACACACACACACACACACGTAGGACGCAACAAACAGGCACTTACAAAGGCGCTGAGTGCTTAATTCTGGTCACTTGGACAGTCAAACAAGACAAACCCTGTTCGATGCCAATAAACACACACACACACACACACACACACACACGTAGGATGCAACAAACAGGCACTTACAAAGGCGCTGAGTGCTTAATTCTGGTCAGTTGGACAGTCAAACAACACAAACCATGTTCGACGCCAATAAACACACACAGACACACACACACACGTAGGACGCGACAAACAGGCACTTACAAAGGCGCTGAGTGCTTAATTCTGGTCAGTTGGACAGTCAAACAAGACAAACCATGTTCGATGCCAATAAACACACACACACACACACACACACACACACACACACGTAGGATGCAACAAACAGGCACTTACAAAGGCGCTGAGTGCTTAATTCTGGTCAGTTGGACAGTCAAACAAGACAAACCATGTTCGATGCCAATAAACACACACACACACACACACACACACGTAGGACGCAACAAACAGGCACTTACAAAGGCGCTGAGTGCAGGCACTTACAAAGGCGCTGAGTGCTTAATTCTGGTCACTTGGACATTCAAACAAGAAAAACCATGTTTGACGCCAATAAACACACACACACACACACACACACGTAGGACGCAACAAACAGGCACTTACAAAGGCGCTGAGTGCAGGTTCTTACAAAGGCGCTGAGTGCTTAATTCTGGTCAGTTGGACATTCAAACAAGACAAACCATGTTCGATGCCAATACATACACACACACACACACACACACACGTAGGACGCGACAAACAGGCACTTGCAAAGGCGCTGAGTGCTTAATTCTGGTCAGTTGGACAGTCAAACAAGACAAACCATGTTCGATGCCAATAAACACACACACACACACACACACACACACGTAGGACGCGACAAACAGGCACTTACAAAGGCGCTGAGTGCTTAATTCTGGTCACTTGGACAGTCAAACAAGACAAACCATGTTCAATGCCAATAAACACACACACACACACACACACACACACGTAGGATGCAACAAACAGGCACTTACAAAGGCGCTGAGTGCTTAATTCTGGTCAGTTGGACAGTCAAACAAGACAAACCATGTTCGACGCCAATAAACACACACACACACACACACACGTAGGACGCAACAAACAGGCACTTACAAAGGCGCTGAGTGCTTAATTCTGGTCAGTTGGAGATTCCAACAAGACAAACCATGTTCGATGCCAATAAACACACACACACACACACACATAGGACGCAACAAGGCCCGTGGTTCGCCCGGCCCGCCCACCCGCTGCAAGACGTGCACACACAAAGTGATACAGTAATAATATGGATCAATACAGCGATGGGACAAGAAAATCATGCTGTTCGGTACATTCTACCACGCCTGCTTTCCTACCATTCACCCATATCTGCATCGGCAAAATGACATCACCACACATTGTACAAAACCAATGTATGCATTTAAACACAAAGCCTTTCCCAATACTTTTATGGCCGCAACTTTTGCCTCCAAAAGAACAACAACGTTGGATAGAGCCAAACATACAAAGCTATCGTTTTCCATCCCCTACCTATGTTGCATTCTTAATTCTGTATACATTACTGCCGACGTATATGCGCATTACCAGAATTAACACATTAACAAGATCCAAGTTCCGCTATACGTCCGGATACACTTGCACAAATGGTTCCGGCCAAATCAGCGACAATGGAATGAAAATTTTTGGGCCATCTTTGACATTAGTGCTTCGGCTAGGCTTGGGAAGGTCTCGCTACGCTCCCCCTCCCCAAGCCTAGGGATGATTTTTTATTGCCGTCATCGGTCGAGACTGCTGCACAATTTGAACACATCCTTTTTGTTTCAATGGCCGAAGTTTTCATGCCAAAAGCTCGTAGACAAGACGTCCCCAACCACCGGTCGGGTCATACCACATTCATACAGCCTTTGTTTACGTCCAACCTTTCAACTCTCTTGTTTGGAAGAGGACCTATATTTCGGTGACCCTGATGTTTGCAAAATGAGGCCCAAAAATCGGATTCGAAAATAATTTTTTTCTCAGAACAGCAAATGTTCATTTTGTCCCATGCTTAACGCTTGCCAACAGCAAAAGCCCCGTGCTTCCTTGCGTCCTTTTCGGTTTCAACCGGCCAACATGGTTACCGCGCGGTCAGTCATCCCCAGATCCATGCTGCACAGCTTGTACCGTGTACTGCCACTTCTTGCAATCCCCAAATCAAAATCCGAGCTGATTATAGCACTTGACCAGGGGATAGACCATGCATTCTCAGTTCTTTTGGTCTGCCATATGGAGCTACGTTCGCTTTGGTCCACGGGCAAACTCCACGTCGTGATAGCAAAGAAATTTTCTTCCATCCCTGTAAAATATGTAAAAACAACGTCAAGCTGTAGCACAAAAAGAGTTCATTTTTGGCGTAATTTTTGCGACGAACCTTCGAAGCTCCCGAATATTACCCCTCGGTCATTCCGTCTTACACCTCTCAAGATCGTTGTGCGCTTCGTCCTAAGGCCTAACTCCACAACATGTCCAAATGCCGCCCAAAACACGCCACTGCGCAACTTCAAAAAAATGCAAAATGTTAATCCTCCAACGCACCAACCACCTGCATTATATCTCCCCACCGACCCAAATACCTACCTAACACGTGCTATGCACCACAAAGGAGCTCGATAAAAAGAGTTCCAAGGCACATGGTTCCGGGGCTCCCTGCACGAACACTCGGAGGGAGACCCATCATGGCCAAAAAACAGAGCCCGTTTTCGCTGCCGACGGCATGCTCCAAAAACGCTTACAAGACAGCTCCTGTTCTATGACCATACGAAAGCACGCACGAAACCCTATAGTACAAATCGAAGGGCAACAATAGAGCTTGGATTCGGTCGGGGGCGGCTATGTACCTCAACGCCGTATTCGCGCAGCGCCGAATTCCCCAACGTCCACAATTGAAAAAATGCACCTTTTTTACCAAAATCAGTCTCCCTCCAACGGCCGTAACTCAGCGCCACCGGGTCGTTTTGAGCTAAATTTTTTTTTCCGCGACCCTTGGACCCGGCTTGAGCTAGTGGTGCTTGAATCAAGGCCATCTGAGCTGGAAACGTCCGGCAATTTTTGTCACCGGTTGACCCGCGTTTCGAAAATTGCCGTTTTTTCCCAACTTGCACCCTTCGCCAAGCGGCCAAAACGGATCGGTTTTTTGAAATTCCAAATGCCATATGGATCATTTTTCAATGCCGTTCACAAATCTGCAGTCGGATTCGGATTTCGTGAAAATTCATTTTTCGCGATTCTTTTTCTGGATCCTCGGATTCTGCGAGAATTTCCAAAAAGGGCTCCACTAACCTTGTCGGCCCCGGCCTGCCATCCACCGATGTGGGGTTAGTCGGTCTCCACCATCGCTCTTTGCCTCTACTGCTGCAGAAAAGATTCCAAGCCCATAATATGTAGGGGACGACCATCTGGCGCGGCGGGGCCCCTCCCCCACCGCAGGCACGGGTGGGAGCGCGGCATACTGCCGCACAAGCAACAAACAGGCACTTACAAAGGCGCTGAGTGCAGGCACTTACAAAGGCGCTGAGTGCTTAATTCTGGTCACTTGGACGTTCAAACAAGACAAACCATGTTCCATGCCAATAAACACACACACACACACACGTAGGACGCGACAAAGAGGCAATTACAAAGGCGCTGAGTGCTGAATTCTGGTCAGTTGGAGATTCCAATAAGACAAACCATGTTCGATGCCAATAAACACACACACACACACACACGTAGGACGCAACAAACAGGCACTTACAAAGGCGCTGAGTGCAGGCACTTACAAAGGCGCTGAGTGCTTAATTTTGGTCAGTTGGACAGTCAAACAAGACAAACCATGTTCGATGCCAATACATACACACACACACACACACACAGACACGTAGGACGCGACAAACAGGCACTTACAAAGGCGCTGAGTGCTTAATTCTGGTCAGTTGGACAGTCAAACAAGACAAACCATGTTCGACGCCAATCAACACACACACACACACACACACACACACGTAGGACGCAACAAACAGGCACTTGCAAAGGCGCTGAGTGCAGGCACTTACAAAGGCGCTGAGTGCTTAATTCTGGTCACTTGGACAGTCAAACAAGACAAACCATGTTCGACGCCAATAAACACACACACACACACACACACACACACGTAGGACGCGACAAACAGGCACTTACAAAGGCGCTGAGTGCTTAATTCTGGTCAGTTGGACAGTCAAACAAGACAAACCATGTTCGACGCCAATAAACACACACACACACACACACACACACACACGTAGGACGCAACAAACAGGCACTTACAAAGGCGCTGAGTGCAGGTTCTTACAAAGGCGCTGAGTGCTTAATTCTGGTGAGTTGGACATTCAAACAAGACAAACCATGTTCAATGCCAATACATACACACACACACACACACACATGTAGGACGCAACAAACAGGCACTTACAAAGGCTCTGAGTGCTTAATTCTGGTCAGTTGGACAGTCAAACAAGACAAACCATGTTCGACGTCAATAAACACACACACACACACACACGTAGGACGCAACAAACAGGCACTTACAAAGGCGCCGAGTGCTTAATTCTGGTCACTTGGACAGTCAAACAAGACAAACCATGTTCGACGCCAATAAACACACACAGACACACACACACACGTAGGACGCAACAAACAGGCACTTACAAAGGCGCTGAGTGCTTAATTCAGGCGACTTGGACAGTCAAACAAGACAAACCATGTTCGACGCCAATAAACACACACACACACACAAACACACACGTAGGACGCAACAAACAGGCACTTACAAAGGCGCTGAGTGCAGGCGGTTACAAAGGCGCTGAGTGCTTAATTCTGGTCATTTGGACAGTCAAACAAGACAAACCATGTTCGATTCCAATAAACACACACACACACACACACATGTAGGACGCAACAAACAGGCACACACACACACGTAGGACGCAACAAACAGGCACTTACAAAGGCGCTGAGTGCTTAATTCTGGTCACTTGGACAGTCAAACAAGACAAACCATGTTCGACGCCAATAAACACACACACACACACACACACACACACGTAGGACGCAACAAACAGGCACTTACAAAGGCGCTGAGTGCTTAATACTGGTCAGTTGCACAGTCAAACAAGACAAACCATGTTCGACGCCAATCCACACACACACACACACACACACACACACGTAGGACGCAACAAACAGGCACTTACAAAGGCGCTGAGTGCAGGCACTTACAAAGGCGCGGAGTGCTTAATTCTGGTCAGTTGGACATTCAAACAAGACAAACCATGTTCGACGCCAATAAACACACACACACACACACACACACACACACACGTAGGACGCAACAAACAGGCACTTACAAAGGCGCTGAGTGCTTAATACTGGTCAGTTGGACAGTCAAACAAAACAAACCATGTTCGACGCCAATAAACACACACACACACACACTACGTGAATGAGACCAAAAGCACAACCACTGAAGATGGCAGACGTGCACTGGTCAATAACAGCTCATCAGGCCACAACAAAGAAGATTGTCATTGAGGCTAGGCGCCTTTCTGCACACACACACACATAGGACGCAACAAACAGGCACTTGCAAAGACGCTGAGTGCAGGCACTTACAAAGGTGCTGAGTGCTTAATTCTGGTCAGTTGGACAGTCAAACAAGACAAACCATGTTCGACGCCAATAAACACACACACACACACACACACACACGTAGGACGCAACAAACAGGCACTTACAAAGGCGCTGAGTGCTTAATTCTGGTCACTTGGACAGTCAAACAGGACAAACCATGTTCGACGCCAATAAACACACACACACACACACACACACACACGTAGGACGCAACAAACAGGCACTTACAAAGGCGCTGAGTGCAGGTTCTTACAAAGGCGCTGAGTGCTTAATTCTGGTCACTTGGACAGTCAAACAGGACAAACCATGTTCGACGCCAATAAACACACACACACACACACACACACACACGTAGGACGCAACAAACAGGCACTTACAAAGGCGCTGAGTGCTTAATTCTGGTCACTTGGACAGTCAAACAGGACAAACCATGTTCGACGCCAATAAACACACACACACACACACACACACACGTAGGACGCAACAAACAGGCACTTACAAAGGCGCTGAGTGCTTAATTCTGGTCACTTGGAGAGTCAAACAAGACAAACCATGTTCGATGCCAATAAAAACACACACACACACACACACGTACGACGCAACGAACAGGCACTTACAAAGGCGCTGAGTGCAGGCACTTTCAAAGGCGCTGAGTGCTTAATTCTGGTCACTTGGACATTCAAACAAGACAAACCATGTTCGACGCCAATAAACGCACACACACACACACACACACACACGTAGGACGCAGCAAACAGGCACTTACAAAGGCGCTGAGTGCAGGCACTTTCAAAGGCGCTGAGTGCTTAATTCTGGTCAGTTGGACAGTCAAACAAGACAAACCATGTTCGATGCCAATACATACACACACACACACACGTAGGACGCGACAAACAGGCACTTACAAAGGCGCTGAGTGCTTAATTCTGGTCAGTTGGACAGTCAAACAAGACAAACCATATTCGATGCCAATAAACACACACACACACACACACACACACACACACGTAGGACGCGACAAACAGGCACGTACAAAGGCGCTCAGTGCTGAATTCTGGTCAGTTGGACAGTCAAACAAAACAAACCATGTTCGACGCCAATCAACACACACACACACACACACGTAGGACGCGACAAACAGGCACTTACAAAGGCGCTGAGTGCAGGCACTTACAAAGGCGCTGAGTGCTTAATTCTGGTCAGTTGGACATTCAAACAAGACAAACCATGTTCAACGCCAATAAACACACACCCACACACACACACACACGTAGGACGCAACAAACAGGCACTTACAAAGGCGCTGAGTGCTTAATTCTGGTCACTTGGACATTCAAACAAGACAAACCATGTTCGATGCCAATACATACACACACACACACACGTAGGACGCGACATACAGGCACTGACAAAGGCGCTGAGTGCTTAATTTTCGTCAGTTGGACAGTCGAACAAGACAAACCATGTTCAACGCCAATAAACACACACACACACACACACACACACACACACACACACGTAGGACGCGACAAACAGGCACTTACAAAGGCGCTGAGTGCTTAATTCTGGTCAGTTGGACAGTCAAACAAGAAAAACCATGTTCGACACCAATAAACACACACACACACACACACACACGTACGACGCAACAAACAGGCACTTACAACGGCTCTGAGTGCAGGCACTTACAAAGGCGCTGAGTGCTTAATTCTGGTCAGTTGGACAGTCAAACAAGACAAAGAGAAACCATGTTCGACGCCAATAAACGGACACACACACACACACACACACGTAGGACGCAACAAACAGGCACTTACAAAGGCGCTGAGTGCTTAATTCTGGTCACTTGGACACTCAAACAAAACAAACCATGTTCAACGCCAATAAACACACACACACACACACGTAGGACGCAACAAACAGGCACTTACAAAGGCTCTGAGTGCAGGCACTTACAAAGGCGCTGAGTGCTTAATTCTGGTCAGTTGGACAGTCAAACAAGACAAAGAGAAACCATGTTCGACGCCAATAAACACACACAGACACACACACACGTAGGACGCGACAAACAGGCACTTACAAAGGCGCTGAGTGCTTAATTCTGGTCAGTTGGACAGTCAAACAAGACAAACCATGTTCGACGCCAATAAACACACACACACACACACACGTAGGACGTAACAAACAGGCACTTACAAAGACGCTGAGTGCTTAATTCTGGTCAGTTGGACATTCAAACAAGACAAACCATGTTCGATGCCAATAAACACACACACACACACACACACACACACACGTAGGACGCGACAAACAGGCACTTACAAAGGCGCTGAGTGCTTAATTCTGGTCACTTGGACAGTCAAACAAGACAAACCATGTTCGACGCCAATAAACACACACACACACACACACACACACACACGTAGGACGTAACAAACAGGCACTTACAAAGACGCTGAGTGCTTAATTCTGGTCAGTTGGACATTCAAACAAGACAAACCATGTTCGATGCCAATAAACACACACACACACACACACATACACACACGTAGGACGCGACAAACAGGCACTTACAAAGGCGCTGAGTGCTTAATTCTGGTCACTTGGACAGTCAAACAAGACAAACCATGTTTGACGCCAAGAAACACACACACACACACACACACACACGTAGGACGCAACAAACAGGCACTTACAAAGGCTCTGAGTGCAGGCACTTACAAAGGCGCTGAGTGCTAAATTCTGGTCAGTTGGACAGTCCAACAAGACAAACCATGTTCAATGCCAATAAACACACACACACACACACACACACACGTAGGACGCAACAAACAGGCACTTACAAAGGCGCTGAGCGCAGGCACTTACAAAGGCGCTGAGTGCTTAATTCTGGTAAGTCGGACAGTCAAACAAGACAAACCATGTTCGACGCCAATAAACACACACACACACACGTAGGACGCGACAAACAGGCACGTACAAAGGCGCTGAGCGCAGGCACTTACAAAGGCGCTGAGTGCTTAATTCTGGTCAGTTGGACAGTCAAACAAGACAAACCATGTTCGACGCCAATAAACACACACACACACACACACACACACACGTAGGACGCGACAAACAGGCACTTACAAAGGTGCTGAGTGCTTAATTCTGGTCACTTGGACAGTCAAACAAAACAAACAATGTTCGATGCCAATAAACACACACACACACACACACGTAGGACGCGACAAACAGGCACTTACAAAGGCGCGGAGTGCTTAATTTTCGTCAGTTGGACAGTCAAACAAGACAAACCATGTTCGACGCCAATAAACACACACACACACACACACACACGTAGGACGCAACAAACAGGCACTTACAAAGGCGCTGAGTGCTTAATTCTGGTCAGTTGGACATTCAAAAAAGACAAACCATGATCGACGCCAATAAACACACACACACACACACACACACACGTAGGACGCGACAAACAGGCACTTACAAAGGCGCTGACTGCTTAACTCTGGTCAGTTGGAAGGTCAAACAAGACAAACCATGTTCGACACCAATAAACACACACACACACACACACACACACACACACGTAGGATGCAACAAACAGGCACTTACAAAGGCGCTGAGTGCAGGCACTTACAAAGGCGCTGAGTGCTTAATTCTGGTCACTTGGACAGTCAAACAAGACAAACCATGTTCGATGCCAATAAACACACACACACACACACACACGTAGGACGCGACAAACAGGCACTTACAAAGGCGCTGAGTGCTTAATTCTGGTCACTTGGACAGTCAAACAAGAAAAACCATGTTCGACGCCAATCAACACACACACACACACACACACACGTAGGATGCAACAAACAGGCACTTACAAAGGCGCTGAGTGCTTAATTCTGGTCAGTTGGACAGTCAAACAAGACAAACCATGTTCGACGCCAATAAACACACACACACACACACGTAGGACGCAACAAAAGGGCACTTACAAAGGCGCTGAGTGCTTAATTCTGGTCACTTGGACAGTCAAAAAAGACAAACCATGTTCGATGCCAATAAACACACACACACACACACACACACACACACACACACACGTAGGATGCAACAAACAGGCACTTACAAAGGCGCTGAGTGCAGGCACTTACAAAGGCGCTGAGTGCTTAATTCTGGTCAGTTGGACAGTCAAACAAGACAAACCATGTTCGACGCCAATAAACACACACACACACACACGCACACACACACACACGTAGGATGCAACAAACAGGCACTTACAAAGGCGCTGAGTGCTTAATTCTGGTCAGTTGGACAGTCAAACAAGACAAACCATGTTCGACGCCAATAAACACACACACACACACACGTAGGACGCAACAAACGGGCACTTACAAAGGCGCTGAGTGCTTAATTCTGGTCACTTGGACAGTCAAAAAAGACAAACCATGATCGACGCCAATAAACACACACACACACACACACACACACACACACACGTAGGACGCGACAAACAGGCACTAACAAAGGCGCTGAGTGCTTAATTCTGGTCAGTTGGACAGTCAAACAAGACAAACCATGTTCGACGCCAATAAACACACACACACACACACACACACACACACACACGTAGGACGCGACAAACAGGCACTTACAAAGGCGCTGACTGCTGAATTCTGGTCAGTTGGACAGTCAAACAAGACAAACCATGTTCGACGCCAATAAACACACACACACACACACACACACGTAGGATGCAACAAACAGGCACTTACAAAGGCGCTGACTGCTGAATTCTGGTCAGTTGGACAGTCAAACAAGACAAACCATGTTCGACGCCAATAAACACACACACACACACACACACACGTAGGATGCAACAAACAGGCACTTACAAAGGCGCTGACTGCTGAATTCTGGTCAGTTGGACAGTCAAACAAGACAAACCATGTTCAACGCCAATAAACACACACACACACACAGGGACAAACTTTGCACTGCGGGCGCACTGCGGGCGCACTGCGGGCAAGGCATTCTCACACACTTGTCCAGGAACCAAACGAAAGACCACTGTTGCCTAGTGCAGAGCTCCACCGAACAAAGAAGCACCGAACAACACAGGGAAATCTCCTCCCACCATCACCATGCATCGCTGACAGTAGTACAGTAGTTGGACACGGGCATGGCTTGCGCGCGACACATACAACTATCGACACCGGTGCCCAGGTTCAAAAAGAGAGGATTGCATGATGAGCTGGTGCAAGCAAGGGGAATATAATGCACAAGGATACCAAAAATCAGAGCTATGTGGGTTTAAGTGGGCAAACACTCACAACAAATGTGTCCATGAGTCTATGTGACTCGCAAATTCGTCACGAAACCCATGTCTTATGTGGCTGCACTATGTTTGGTACCGAATTAAAATTAGGTCCCAAATTAATACGGTCCCTGCGCCTACTGTAGCTTGGACAAGGGCGTAGCTTAAACAACGGGGGGGGGGGGGGGTTGCTGGCAGTGGTTGGGAGGGAGGCAACTGTATCGCCCCACTGTCTTGCAATTTCGCGACACAATACTAATTTCATCCCTTGGGGTATGGCATATACTTGACGTCACAACCCCTTTTCCCAGTGATTTTGTTTGGCTGTTTCTTTTTTGCAACTCAGAGTCCCTATGACAGAAGTCATCATGTGTCCTCGTTGTGAAATATTTGGATGCTACACCATTGTCAACGACCTGCTGCAATCCTGACCGTCTACTTCCTCTGACACGTGCCTCAGAACCCTCAGCTGCTGTCCGTTCCTGAGGACCCTCAGCTGATATCAGTAATCATTGACATCACAACAAGCAGGGAAAAGCGGACCATGACCACGGTGCCCCCCCCCCCCCCTTGTATAAGCCACGCCAAAATCCCAAATCAATACGGTCCCTATGCCTACTGTAGCTTGGACACGGGCGTGGCTTGCGCGCGACACATACAACTACCAACACCGGGCGCCCATGGTGATCTGGGGCAAGAAAGGGGCATATAATGCACAAACATCCCCAAAACCAGAGCTATGTGGGTTCAAGTGGGCAGACACTCACAACAAATGTGTCCATGAGTCTATGTGACTCGCAAATCCGTCACCAAACCCATGTCTTATGTGGCTGCACTACGTTTGGTACCGAATTAACATTAGGTCCCAAATGAATACGGTCCCTACGCCTACTGTAGCTTGGCCATAGAACAGTGGAAAGTTCAGCAATAGGTCCCCACCGACAGACCTATGCCCTCAATCAGCAAGTATCACGCGGCGGAGCCGCGGCACACATTGTCCCATCTGTCCAGCGAAGCGCCACAGCTCTCCTTCGGATACGGCGCCGGAGGCGCCGCCACAGTTCTTCAGGATAGGTCAGGTCGCCCTCCCTACCCTCAGCAGGAACTGGGTTGAGCTGTCAGGTACCTCTGAGACGAAAATAAACCACCCCCCGTGTCAACCACTATGATGAACCCCCAGCGACCTGTCCGCCGGGTTTCGAACCCACGACCCATGACGCGGATATGCCCGGTGGCGTGCCCGTCGACCTCGCCACCGACCGTGGCTTGGGAGCCACGCGTGTTTCTGGTATGCTCCTCCCCCGTTGTTGCCCCGTGCTCCAGAGGCGCCACTGGCGCCCCTCCGTCTTAGGACTCGATCCCCCTCCGCCGCCTCTTCCCGCTCTCACTCACGTCCGTACTGAACCCATCACTGTCACTGTCCCACGTCCCCCGCAACCGCGTGTCACTGACATCCGTACTGAATGACATGTCTTCCGAGCTGGACAGAAAAACGTCTTCGTCGTCCGACGTTGACGATGCGGTCGAACTGCCGCTTGACGTCCCCCCAGAGTCCACCTCTGACCCCAGGTCCCGGTCGGACACTTCTGCCATAGGCTCCAGCCCCAATGCATCCCACTCCGTGACTCGGCGTCGTTTGGACAGGGGCAGCAGGTTATAGGGGTGCAGCTCCCGGCCCTGCCCCGCTAGTTCATCGGCTGCCTCATTACCGGCCACCCCGAGGTGCGATGGCACCCAGCGGACCTGTAACTTGTCCCCCGCCTCCCCGCGAAGCCAATCAATGTGCTCCCACAAGTCTCTGTGACCCACCTCCCCTGACGACGTGCGCCACCCGTGCCTCTTCCACTTGTCCGTCCACACTGTGATAGCCTTAAAAACGTATTCGGAATCCACCACCACCACCATCCGCTCCCCCGCCTCCCGACTGAGCATCGCATGTAGCACCCCTCGCAACTCCCCCCGGCTGATACTCTGTCGCTCATGCGCTGGCACGTGTGCCCGAAAATTACGATTACTGTTGTCCCCGAACCAAACCCCGTACCCTGCTTGCATCCAACCTCGGACACGTTTCGCCGAGCCATCCGTGTACACTATGACCCACCCCTCACCCGACATCCCCTCTAGTTCCGCCAACAAAGATCGTTTGTGGCTACCCCACTTTGCCTCCTTTAACTTCAGCGGGTCTGGTCGCGCTGACGGCAGCTTGGCCGTCGTGGGGGCTTGGGGCGCCCTGTGGAACATCGTCTTATGGTCCGCCCAGCTGTGGAGCTGTGCTATCAAATGGCGCAGATCGACTCGACTGCACGACATGTTGCGCTCCCCCCTCCAGATTTCCAACACACCCACCCAAACGGCCACAAACTCCTCCAACAAAACCTGCCGATGCTGATACTTTACCTCGCACCGCAGCTTCCACTGCGCACGCAGGCCTGCCCACAAAACGAGGCCCTGCGTCGTCTGCAGCGATAGCAGAGGTTCTTCCAGCAGAAGCCTGCTGGGCTCTACTGCTCCCCCCCCCCCCCCCCCTGCGCTAGGCCAAACGCCTTTCTCACCGTATCAAACATAAATGCCGAGAAGTAGCATCGCTTCAGCGTGTGCGCGTGGTCCTCCACCCGCCCGCACTGTGGACACAGCTTACCCCCCAGCCGCTCCATGCGAGCGCCAACTGGCAGCTTGCGCCACAGAACCCTCCGTATAAAATCCAAATCCCATTTGGGGAGGTATAGGCGCCCAAACACACGCCATACTTCCTCAGGCTGACGGGCCTCGTGGCGCGTGCGCTGCTGCATGGCCAGAAGGGTCCGTCGCTTCGCCCACTGCAACGACCAATTATCCACCGGGGGGGTCGCCGGGACCGCAAAATTGGGTTCGTACATCCCCACCACCCTCAAAGCCGACTCCTCATAGATGGCACGCCATGTGGGGGCCACAGTGCCTAACAGCTGGGGTGGTATCTTGGACCCCGAGATGAGGTCACACCAGCGCAGCACTCCCCTCCGGTGCAGGGCCGGGCAGTAGTAGGTCAACCAAACTTTATTACGAAAAAACACGCAGTGCCAAACGCCCAAGGACCACAATTCATGCAGGGGGGGGGGAGCCGGTGCCCCCCCCCCCCCCCCCGTCGAACCACCGAGTACGCCTTCACGGTACCCTGCAAAAAGGTAGGCTTGGGCAGATAGGCTTGACTGGCTAGCTGCAGATAGGGAAGAAACGCCGGTTCCAACACCAACCCCACTCGGTCGGCCCACCCCCGGAACGGCCGCGCATGTTGTTCTGCCAACGACGCTGGCCGTACCACTGCCTGAACAAACGTCTGGCTGTGTACCCAGGTCGCGTACATACCCAATCCTACCTGCCCCAGACCCCCCTCCGCCGGAGGCAGAGCCAAAATCGGCATCGTGAGATGCCAGTTATTAATGTCTAGTGCCGCCCTGTGGACCATGTTTAGTTGCGCCACCACATGCTCCGTCGGAGCATAGGCCCGGGCAGTCAAGTAGGCCACTGGGGCTATCCACGTAGCGAACAGATACGCCCGCTCCTGCATTCCCAGTGGCAACGTGGCCAGGGTGCGTGCCCGCGCCAGCATTTTCGCGACCACGGGTGCGTATGCACCAGCCGCTGTCACATTACCCAACTGGATGCCCAGGTACTTGAGTTGTTCCTTCGCCGTCAGCCCTGCCAACGTGGCCGGCCGTGGGGCATCTGGGTCCGAACACTTGACTACCGCATATGTTTTCGAAAAATTGACCCTCAGGCCAGAGAAGTACCCAAACACCTGCAGGACATACAAAACCGCCCTCAGATCGGCCACCTGTTGCGGCCCCCGCCCCGGCAGCGCCAACAAAATATCATCCGCGTATAGCAGCACCACCACAGTAACATGCAACCGCTTGAAATCAAAAATTAGTAGGACCGTTATCAGGTCAAAAAGCAAGGGGGACAGTGGGTCCCCTTGTCGGATGCCTGAACGTGGGCTCAGCTCCACATCGGCCACAAAGCCCCTCCCCACGCAAAATAAAACGGGCCCCGCCGACACTGACATCAACAAACCAACGTACGCCAAGGGCAACCCCAGGTGGATCAGGGTGACCCGCAACAGGGTGAAAGTTACCGAGTCATAGGCTTTCTGAAAATCCACCGCCACCATGATCTGGTCTGGCAGCCACTCCCACTCTGCCCTGGCATAGATTACATGATCCAGCATCTGCCGCCCCGGCACGAAGCCTTTCTGACAAGGGGGGATCACCTGTGGCCACACGTCCGAGAGCTGCAACATCACCGTTGTGGTCACCCACTTTAGGCATACCTGCTGGAGCGCAATGGGTCTCATATCTTTGGGTTGTTCCGCCCCACAAAACTTAGGCAGGCACCGCATCAGAGAGACCGACCACTCCGCTGGCACCTCCCCCACCCTAAGGAAATCCTGCATGGCTGACAATAACCGCGGAGCAAAGACAGATGGAAACGCCTGGTACAGCTCCGCTGGTATACCATCCTTACCCGGTGCCGATCCCCCTTTAAGCCGCTCGAGAGCCGCCAATACCACGTCCAGCGACAGTGGCTTCATAAGCAAAGGCAACGCCTGCAGGATTTTCGGGGGAATGGGTAGGGACTTTACATACCGCCAGCACTCCTCCTCGGTTACTGCATTCCCCGCCATGACCCCCGCCCAATAGTCCCGCATAGCCTGTGCGATCGCCCGCACCCCGGTGTGTACCCCCCCCTGCGAGTCCCGAACTCGTGCCACGTGCTGTCGCTCTCGCAACTGCCGTACCAAGTTGTGGATGGTCCGCCGCCGATTTGCCTGACCTTGAACTCGCACCTCCCGCGGCTGTAACTGCCGTTTTAGCCTATCACACATATCCGATTTGAACATGGCCTCGCGCTGGTTCGCCAGCAGGGATACCAACAGCCCGTACCCCTCCCCCACCGTCCTCGGCGAATATCCCAGCTCCTCTAGATAGTCCAGTGCCCCCACCGCCAGTTTTACCGGTGTGCTCTCGCGTACCAGGCTATGCAGTTCCGTGTAACCCGAGGTGGGGTGCGCTTGGCGCCACTCGCGAGTTTCCCGCTGCAGGAAACCCGTCACCCCCGCCCACCACTCCGTGGTCCCCAAGTCTCTGTCTGCCCACTGCTCTAGCCCCTCCCTCAGTCTACCCATCGCCACCTCATCGGACAAGGCCTCCACCGGAAAACGAAATCGCGCGGGGCACGTGGGCCCCTCCGGCGGGCCCAGCTGCATGACCACTGCTTTATGGTCAGAGGGCGTGGCCACCGGGTATGCTGACCGCACGAACGGCAAGACCACGGGCTGCACGTGGATGCGGTCGATACGTCGCTGCTTGGCCATGTGCGTGTAGCCCTTCACCGCCTCCTCCCTGTTTTCACCATGCACGTACACCCACACATCATCCAGCTCTAGCTGCTACAACACGTAGCTTGGACAAGGCGTAGCTTATCTGCAGAACGGTGGAAAGTCCAGCAATACGTCCCCACCGACAAACGCATGCCCTCAGCAAGTATCTCGCGGCGCAGCCGCGGCACAAATCGTTCATACCATCCATCAAGGCGCCGTTAGGCGCCAACACCAATTGTTCACAGGTCCAGCAAGGCGCCGTGAGGCGCCGTCACACATTGGGTCAGTGCAGGGCGCCCTGCGCCACCCTCCTGCCCCTCTTCCTGGGGTTATCACTGACGTCCGTGCTGTAGTCATCGCTGTCCCCCCACCCCAGCGAGTCCAAACTCGACGCTGGGCCTGCTTCGGGCGCACCTGCTTCCCCAGACAGGCTCCCTGTGCTATGCGAATACCCACTGTCGCTGGCCTCCCCCTCCCCGGAAGACATTTCCTCGAGCCCCAACTCCTCCCATTGCTGCTCCAGGCGGCGTCGTTTAGGCAGGGAGTCCTCATTATACGGATGCTGCAGTCTCCCCTGCTCTGCCATCTTGTCTGCTTCCTCATTGCCCGCCACCCCCAGATGAGACGGCACCCATCGTACCTGAAGCCGGTCCCCTGCGAGCTCCCGCTCCGCCAGGAGCTACATCCACAGTTCCTTATGTTCCACCTCCTTCCCTAACACCCTCCACTGATGACGCTGCCACTTACTGGACCACTGCGTAATCCCCTTGAAAACGTACTCCGAGTCTAAAACTACAATCATGCGTTCTTCCCATCGCCTGCTGCGAACGGCATGCAGGACCCCCCTCAACTCGGCCCTGCTCACACTTTGCTTTTCACCCAGTGGCACAAAATCAGAACTGTTGCGCAGTGAGTTGTGCCCGTACCACACCCCATACCCCGCCTGCGCCCAACCTCGGACCACCTTCGCTGAGCCGTCCGTGTATACAATAGTCCAACCCTCCCCAGTCAAACTCTCCAGCTCAGCCACCAACTTCTTCTTATACGCCCCCCATTTTTCCTCCTTCAGTTGTTGCTTGTCCACTTGCGGCCCTCCACCGACCGTTGTAGGTTGCTGGGGGGGTCCCTAGAAAATCCCTGGGCATCGCTGGGTTGTCAAACCACCCATCTAGGATCTTAATAAACATGAACAGGTCACGCCGCGGCACAGACATGTTGGACTCGGCGCGCCAGCGCCGCAGTACCCCCGCCCACCCTGCAATGAATTCGTCCAACGTTGCTGGCTGGTGTTGGTACTTCGCCCTGCAACGTAGGTTCCACTGTGCCTTAAGCCCCGCCCACAGCAGTAGCCCCTGGGTGGTAGTAATGAAGAGCAGGGGGAAGTCTCGCAGCAAGCGGCTCGGCTCCACCTTCACCCCCCCCGCATCCACCATCCCAAACGCCTTTCTCACTGTGCTTTGCATAAATGCGGAAAACATGCAATGGCGGAACACATGTTCGTGATCTTCCACCCTCCCATCCAGCGGACATAATTTGCCCCCCAACCTCTCCATGCGTGTACCCAGCGGCAATTTTTTCCACAGCGCTTTGCGAAGAAAATCCCGATCCCATTTAGGTAAAAACAATCGCCCAAACGCCTGCCACCGTTCTGGTGGCTGCCGCGGCTCATGGCGCTGCTTGTGCTGCATATACAGCAGCATTTTTCTTGTCGACCAGTTGTTCATCCAGCGCCCCAGCTCAGGGCCCATGTACTGTGGCTGAGCCGCCGAAGGGCGTAGCTTATACAAGGGGCTTCAATTGGTCAGGTGTGGACCCGCCACTTAGCTCCAGCCGCGCCTGCCTCACGGCCTTCATTGCCAACTCAGTTCCATGATTCTTCGTGTCACGCGGACAGTGTTTTGCAGTTCTTTCCTTCCCTCCTCCCTGAATGGGGTAAGAGTCGGGCTGCATCTACTGGGTTCAGGGCATTGTCACCTTCGGACTGAGTTCGGGGCGTAGCGTGTATTGTGTCCCACTTTGGCGCCCTGTTGTCACTGGTATGCTTGCGTGTGCTGGCCCCTCTCGGCCACATACCTGCAGTTCGGGTTTGCCAGGTCATGGGGGGTGAGGCGGTCAGAGGTCACCCGTGTGGGCCACTGCCACCGGCCCTGGGATATTTAGGTCCTTAGGATTTAAAAACCCCAGTGGGGACTGGCTTTTGCGGAGGTCAACATACAACCATACAGGGATTGGGGGGTGCGGGCAGCGCCTGGGCGCTTGCATGTGTGGCCTGTGTGTGTGCCGGTGTGTACGCCAAACGTAGCCTGGTGGAAAAATGTCCAGCCCAACGATGATAGGGCCGCCTCCTCCGTCGCCTCCACTGCGGGCATCGAACCTACGCCCGCGTGACGAGACCCCCGTGCACTTCCAGTACGCTACGCTACCGATGTGGTGGGAAACCCCACCAATACCACCAGCTGTCGGTATCTGGCAAGCCCTGGGGGGGGGGGGCACACGCTTCACCCCCCGCCCCACGGGCACGCTACACCAACATCAACACGCTCATCGGGCGGCCTGCGCCGTCGCCTCCACGAGCCGCGATGACGCAGCGCACTGCGGGGCCGGGCCCCCGTGCACTTTCAGGTATGCTCCTCCCTCAAACTCCAACAGCAAATAATCCTCCTAGATGGAACCCAGGTATTTATTGTCACAACACAAGAACTACCCATTACGAGCCGCCACACGCCACGCTCCGGGAATCGAACCCCCGCCGTCCGGCGTCGGGGCCACTGATGATACCGTTGTACTATACCGAAGATACCTGATACCAGCCACTCAAAATACTTATACAAGGGGGGGGGGGGTACATGTGTACAGTTATCAAGCAGTCACAAATGGCATGATGGATTATTTTGTGCTTTGAAAGGCCCATGTGAGTGGGCAATGCCTGTATCATGGCAGTTGTGCCTGATTGATTGTGCATCATGCTTCGAACTGGATGCACATTGCCTACAATCGCTGATAGCAAAAATGCCCAAATGCCCGTAAACCCCGAAATGAAAATTGAGCCCCCCCCCCCCCTTTTGGACCCCCCTGCCGATACAGCAGGGTTGAGGTCCAGAAGTGAGCAGCCCCATGTGTGTGACTTCATATTGGGCTTTAAAATCCATGAAGGTGCCTCAGCCACGGTGGGCACTCAGTGCGTCCACGGAGGTTGTGCCACACCAGGGGCCAGGACAAGAATGATGCAGTGAAACCCCTCCACACACTGCACCCCGGGGCACTCGATCAAAACCACACTGACCCAAATACTGATGAACTGATGGCGACCCCAGGCGTCAGCACATTGTGCCAGGCTGCGTAGGATCAGAAGCAAACAAATGTTCAAGACATGGTTCTCCTTGTCTCACTTGAGCACACTGGTCATTGCGCCAAACACAGTACCACAAACACACCGCACAAACACAAGACCGGCACTCCCAATTGCACCTTTTTTGTTTTGCTCAGACTCACAAGTTCTTCGTAAGTGCTCGGCCAGACGGGCCGGATCAGTAATGACAGTGTAAGTACAACATATGGAAGGAAGGAAATCATATTCAGGAGCAATAGTCCATGGGGCTTCTACCCATTCCAGCCCCCAAACTCACCCAAGGGGCAAGTCGCGCGGGTTTCTGGAGAGCTGCCGCCCTGTATGACAAGAGGCTCCCCCCTCCGTCCTTTAGGTTGCCTCACGTGAGGCCCGTCCATGCTTCATGAGCCCCTCCGCGCTGTTGGAAGACAGAGCACCCTCCTGCATGCTGTACAGCATGGTGGAGTGTCATGCATGGGGGTGACAGTGTAAGTACAACATGTGTTGTCCCGTGCGGCACCTGGGCCGCATACCACCCGTGGCGGCGGGACGTATACTTGAAGCGCACCTGTAACCTGCAATCTGCTCATGCAGTATCAGAAACTGCCACGCCACTGGGGCAACAAGAACTGAAATCTGTTGATGTGAAGAAATTCTGCTGTGAGAAAACAGAGACCGTCACTCGCAATTGCAATGCAAAACAAAAAGAAACATTTCTTTTTTTTTTTAACTCGTGACCAAAGTTCCACCAAGTGTCCATTGAGAGTACACATAGCAGGTCATGGGTCAGTGACAGGGCCAACTTTGGGTATGGGTTTGGTATGACCTACCCTCACCAAGACCGCTGCGGCGGGGTGGCGGGAGGAACGAGTCCTGCGCCTTGCCCCACCCCTGTCGCCCCGTTTGCACGGGTGTGCGCGCCCTCCCGGACCTCTCGGGGGTGTTACAATTCAGTCAAGACAATGACGTCGCCCATGTCCTCCAGCGGGATTTCCATGTCCTACCATACCCAAAAAGAAACATTTCTTTTGGGACGTGTCGACAGTCTTCTCAATCATCGGTCCTGCTACGGAACGCAAAGTGAATCACACACATGCACAAAACACGGTATTTGACCTAATATTGACGGAACCAACGCCTGGGGTTGCTTAGGCAAGGGCGTTGCTTATGTGTCACACTGTGCACGGCACACAACAATGCTCTCCGGATTTGAAGCTGGGGCGGTGGTTCTGCGGTGATGCTCTCTCATGGAATACAGTCTTCCCATCCAGCTCACACAGAATTGCCAAATAATCTGCCCCTTTGGCAGTGATGGATATAACGGGGGGGGGGGGGGGCGACCCCCCCTACCTACCCCCCTTTGGGTCACAAAAAAGGTTGCAAAAAGTGACCACATAAAAAAGTGTGCAAAACCCCCCCATTTCGGGCAGCCTTCAGCCCGTACGTGTACAGGGGGGGGGGGGGGTTGCAAAGCAGGAGAGACAGCAGACAGACAGATATCACTCGAAATAGCAAAGCTGAGACACGGAGTGGCACGCTGGGAGCAGAGCTGTCACCCGCAGACAAGATGTGCAAGTTCTCTGCCACAACACTGTGCACAGACCGTGCAGGCACTTTGCGCATGTATCACAGGGCATCTGTTCTGCCCCCGCCTCCGGGGCTGGGCCACCGACCCACTAACCTGCGGTGGTGGTGCATAGGGCGGGGGTTGGGGGGACTGACGCACTAACCGGCGGTGGTGGTGCATAGGGCGGGGGTTGGGAGGACTGACGCACTAACCGGCGGTGGTGGTGCACAGGGCGGGGGCTGGGCGACCGACCCCAGCTGTGGAGAACAGCTATGCCGGGTACCAGGGGAGGGCGGTCCAGTCATGGTCCCAAGTTGAACACCACTGGGGCTGCACCCCTGTGTGTATGTAATGTCCCTCAAGACGGACCATATTGAGCCATCGGTGTTAAGTCTGCCGGTGATGAGTGTTCCAGCTGTTTGGAAGTCGGCAGAACAAATCAGCAAAATCCAAGAAAAACAGCGGAGCAGCAGAACAAATCGGCGGGAGCCAGAAACCCAACAAATCGGCGAGCTTGGCCGAAATTCGGCCGCTGATTTCGGTTTCTTTTCGGTTTGTTTGTTGCGGCGTTTCCGTGTTTGACTGGTTTTGCATGTTTTCCTGCGGGGGGCCCCTTCCTCTGGGGCTGGGCGACCGACCCTAGCTGTGGAGAACAGCCATACTGTGCACCAGGGAGGGGGGGGAGGGGAGTCCAGTCATCGTTTTGCCTGCCCCCCCGCCCCCCCGGCTGAACAATGAACTGTAACAGCACACGACACATACAAAAGTCCAGGCACCCCACCCCTGACCATGCAAGAATCTGCACTGCACTCAGCTCAAACACTGAATGGGGATATACCAATTTGCACACCACTGGGGCTGCACTCCCGTGTGTATGTAATGTCCCTCAAGGCAGACCATGGTGAGCCATAGGTGTTAAGTCAATCGGTGATAAGTGTTCCAGCTGTTTGGAAGTTGGGAGAACAAATCGGCAAAATCGAGGAACCCAACAAATCAGCAGAACAAATCGGCGAAAATCAGCCGAATTCGGCGGCCGATTTGGGGGGCGGGTTGATATCATGCACGAAACAATGCTCAAACTGTGAGGTTCAACAACATACACTACGCTTCCTACAGACTCTCAGCAAAACCACGTGTCCAATGGTTCTTCTGGCCTCGCTGGCAGGCCGTTCCCTAGCACACCGATCCACAGCTTCACAGCCGCCAAATGTTACCTGTATGCGGATGATACACTCGTGTTCAAGGGGTGTCTGTGTGTGTGAATTCGATGCGCGTTGGGCGCCGAGGTGGGGGATGTGGTGAAGGGAGCGGCACGGGGGGGGGGGGGGGGTGTTGCCCTTCGCTGCGGTTTGGTTGTACGCCGTTTAGTGGGCCCACTGTACCTATGCCGGGCGTTTTGGAGGCTGGGTTCTTGGGAAGGGTGACACCTGACGTTCTGGGGGATGGGGTCTGGGTCCTAATATGCAAAGATGTGCTCCACCGGGGGTGACACCGAAGTAAGGTGAGCCAAGCGAAGGTGTAGGTGGAACCTACACCTTCGCGTTCCAGGGGATGAGGGGGTGCTGAATGGGCACCCAGGCCTGGGTGTTGAGGATGAGGGGGGCTGTGGGTGCACGGTCAAAGGTTCCATTTCCCGGAACCAGTCAACCGCAGTGGTGATGGCCGTTGCTAGAACAGCCTGCACGGGGGTCAAAGTCGTAGGACATGCGCTGCCGCTTCGCCTGCAGTGGGTTGCACCATGGCGCGAACAACTCGTGTCTCGTCCCCAACCCCCTCCATTCCCCCGCACCACCAGCCACTTGTCATCCCCCACCCTGCGCACAACCGGCCCCCAGGAGCCCCTGGGGTACGGTTGCCCAGTGACAGCCCCCCCCCTCAGCATGGGGGGGGGGGGGGGGTACAGACGCGAATGGGTGGGGAAGGGGTAGTGGTAGTGGTAGTGAGCCCGGGCGTGTACGGGCGCTGCATCACAGTTGCGACCAGCCGCCGGCAGCGACCTTCCGGGACGGTGGCTGTGACCCGATTCCCTGGCAGACACGTATGTACAGGGGGCGGGGCATTCCTTGAGGATTCCCAAGCGTTTGTCACATGCGTGGTACAACCTGTGCTCCCTGATGCCGGGTGAGAAAGGATGGGAGGGGGCCGGGCAAAGAACTGGGACTTCCAGGCGTTTGGCTCAGGTGAGGTACAACCTGTGCTCCCTTGATTCGAACTGGGGGTTCTTGGATACTTGGCTGGATGCATAACCACTCAACCACCGGACCCGTGATGGTAAAACGGTTCGGGGAAAACTGGGACTTCTAGGCGTTTGCCTCAGGTGAGGTACAACCTGTGCTCCCGGGATTCGTACTGGGTTCCTGGATGCGTGCTGGATGCATAACCACTCAACCACCGGGACCCGTGGTGGGAAATGGCGCGGGGTAAACCGGGACTTCCTGGCGTTTGTCTCCGGCTGGGATTTTACCTGTGATCCCGGGACCGGTCGAGGCCTTGCTTCCGGGGGGTGGGGGCGCCCATCCGTTCTCCCTGGCCTCCCTTTCCTCCGGTGGGCGGGAGGGGGTGCAGCAAAAGCCTGCCGCCCCGTTTCCTGGCTCCCAAAGGGGGGCCAGCCCAGGGCCTGCACCCTCACTTTGTGGTGGCTTTAATTTGGGCCGACAGAGGGAGTAGGGGGGGAGGGGGGCTGGCGATGCCCCCCCCCCCCCCCGGCTTCAAACTCTGATCCCGGTTTCTTGTGCTATGCGACATTAGGGCAGACATGAGTCAGCAATCATATCTGTCCTGCCGGCCCCTCACTGAGGCGCCATCCAGCCAACCATTGAGCAAGTGGAGGGGGAGAAGACATGTACGGGATGGGAAGGGATTTGGTTTGGTTTCGTATGCCCTGCGGTCTCAGGGCGGCGCGTTGCCAGCCCCTGACCTTCCCCGTGAAGGGCTCAGGGTGGGGGCAGCAGCCGGCGTCCCGGCCATTGCCTTCTGGTAACAGCGCCTTCGGCACACCACACCACACCGCCTGGTTGCGCTGCCACTTATGGCTCAAGCCACTACGGTCATGCGCGCGCGCACACACACACCTGCGGTTTTACTGCCGTGAGGCTTTCAAGCCCTCTGCTACGATTTGTGCTATCCTGCAGCTTTTCGGTTTGTATGTTGCGGCGTTTCCGTGTTTGAGACACGGGGCCGGCTGGTGCACCCAGGCAGGTTGGGGGGGGGGGGGGGTGGCAGCTGTGTCTCCCTCCCCTGTCCCACCCATCCCCCTTCCCCTGGTGCTCCTGCCCCTTGTGCGGGCACCGTGTCTAGGACGGCGCACGCTGCAGGCCACTTCGTGGGGCGCCGCACCCTGGGAGGCCTCCTCACGGGCTTCACCCGCAGGTCTCGCCAGCCACCAGTAATGGAGGGTTCCGCCCGGCATAGGGCACACCCTTCCTGAGCGGTCTGACTGAGTACCCTCCCTGAGCGATCTGACTGAGTACCCTCCCTGAGCGATCTGACTGAGCACCCTCTGTGAGTGATCTGACTGAGTACCCACAAGTGGTTCAGGACACCTACCCGTGGGGGGCTTGCTCAGGGCTGTCTGTGACCCGCGCCGGGCGTCAGCTGCGGGACCCATCACTGGTGGCTTCGCCACTGGCCCTCGCCCCTTACGGGTCATAGAGGGTTCCGCCCGGCATAGGGCACCACCCACAAGCGGCTGGAAAGGGAGGAACACCTGTGCTGTCCACCGCGGGGGGCCAGCTCCCTTGTCCTCATCTGTTCCATGCCGTGGGAAGGGGGGGGGGGGGGCTTGACCTACACTCCTCAGACCTCAGACCTCAGACTGACGCAATAGAGGGCGTCAGAGGTCAGGCGTCTGCTGCCCACTGCCCACAAGTGCAGTGCGGCAGGGCACACACAGTGCAGTGTAGCGCACAGCACAAAACAGTGCGGCACCGCACACAAAGTACTGATGGTGCAGCGCGGCACACACGGAGCAGTGGGCCTACTAGACCCTGTGTGACAGTGCACAGGCGTCGGCCGAGCAATACTGGCCAAGTGCGACTGTGCACAGGTCCCGGCTGTACAACAACACACTAGCACACAGCGCGCACTAAGACACACAGCCCTCCCGTTTACCTGTACCTGTGGGTAGACATCCCAGCAATTGCCTTCTGGTAACAGCGCCTTCGGCACACCACACCACACCGCCTGGTGGCGTTGCGACTTATGGCTCAAGCCACTACGGTCATGCGCGCGCGCACACACACACACCTGCGGTTTTACTGCCGTGAGGCTTTCAAGCCCTCTGCTACGATTTGTGCTATCCTGCAGCTTTTCGGTCTGTATGTTGCGGCGTTTCTGTGTTTGACTGGTTTTGCATGTTTCGCTGCGGGGGGGGGGGGGGGCGTCCTCTGGGGCTGGGCGACCGACCCTAGCTGTGGAGAACAGCTATACTGTGCACCAGAGGGGGGGGGAAGTCCAGTCATTGTTTTGCCTGTGCCCCCCCCCCCCCGGCTGAACAATGAACTGTGACAGCACACGACACATACAAAAGTCCAGGCACCCCACCCCTGACCATGCAAGAATCTGCACTGCACTCAGCTCAAACACTGAATGGGGATATACCAATTTGCACACCACTGGGGCTGCACTCCCATGTGTATGTAATGTCCCTCAAGGCAGACCATGGTGAGCCATAGGTGTTAAGTCAATTGGTGATAAGTGTTCCAGGTGTTTGGAAGTTGGGAGAACAAATCGGCAAAATCCAGAAACCCAACAAATCCGCAGAACAAATCAGCGCAAATCAGCCGAATTCGGCGGCCGATTTGGGGGGCGGGTTGATATCATGCACGAAATAATACTCAAACTGCGAGGCAAAACTCAGAGAGTTCTGAGAACGACCAGAGGTCACACTGTATATTAAACTATTGTTCATTGCATAAACAAAGGTTCAACAACATACACTACGCTTCCTACAGACTCTCAGCAAAACCATGTGTCCAACGGTTCTTGTGGCCTGCCTGGCAGGCCGTTCCCTAGCACACCGATCCACAGCTTTGGGATGCCGGTTCCGGCCGCCAAATGTTACCTGTATGCGGATGATACACTCGTGTTCAAGGGGTGTCTGTGTGTGTGAATTCGATGCGCTGGGCGCCGAGGTGGGGGATGTGGTGAAGGGAGCGGCGGGGGGGGGGGGGGGCCTTCACTGCGGTTTGGTTGTACGCCGTTTCGTGGGCCCACTGTACCTATGCCGGGCGTTTTGGAGGCTGGGTTCTTGGGAAGGGTGACACCTGACGTTCTGGGGGATGGGGTCTGGGTCCTAATATGCAAAGACGTGCTCCAACGGGGGTGACACCGAAGTAAGGTGAGCCAAGCAAAGGTGTAGGTGGAACCTACACCTTCTAGGTGGAACCTACACCTTCGCGTTCCAGGGGGTGAGGGGGTGCTGAATGGGCACCCAGGCCCGGGTGTTGAGGATGAGGGGGGCTGTGGGTGCACCCCGGGGGGGGCGACCCCTCGGTTCTGGACGCCAACTACCCCCCCAACTAACTGTTGGCCGGAGGCCCCTTGGGGGGGGGGGGGGGGGGGGGGGGGGGGGCATTGGAGGGGGGGTCTAGGAGGGGCGATGGGGGGGGGGGCTCCGGGAGGGTCGGTTGGGGGGGGGGGCTCCGGGAGGGTCGGTTGAGGGGGGGGGGTCCAGGTGGGGCGACTTGGGGTGTTGGGGTGGGGGGGGGAGCACAGGACCTCCCCTTGCCCTCCCTCTAACCATAGCATCACCATAGACCTAACCCTAACCTTTGCAGCCAGTTGGTTTGGCCATGCCAGCCATGTTGATTGGGCTGAACAAGATCCCCCCAATTTCGTTCATGGCTGCTTTTGCCACATCATTGCTCTCCATTTTGGACCCCAACACTCATTCTGACCCTAGCCTAGGGTGAGAGCCACGGCTAGGGTTAGGGCTAGGGTTAGGGTTAGGTGTAGGGATAGGAGTAGGCTGAGGGTTGGGGGTGGGTGTTAGAGTTGGGTTTAAGGATGGTGTTGGGGTGCAAATTGGACAAAATTTTCCTTAGGGCACCTTTGGTGTTCATGGAGCATCGGGCGCCTTAGGCGCCCATGGACGCCTGAGGGTGACACCTTTGGCAACTAACTGTTGGCCGAAGGCCCCTAGGAGGGGGGGGGGGGGGGGGCAGGGGTAGTTGGCGTCCTAGGACCCGCGGAGTCGCCCCCCCCCGTGGGGTGCACGGTCAAAGGTTCCATTTCCCGGAACCAGTCAACCGCAGTGGTGATGGCCGTTGCTAGAACAGCCCGCACGGGGGTCAGAGCCGTAGGACATGCGCTGCCGCTTCGCCTGCAGTGGGTTACACCACGGCGCGAACAACTCGTGTCTCGTCCCCAACCCCCTCCATTCCCCCGCACCACCAGCCACTTGTCATCCCCCACCCTGCGTACAACCGGCCCCCAGGAGCCCCTGGGGTACGGTTGCCCAGTGACACGACTTGTGAATAGCCATACATGCTTCACTTGTGTTGCAGCATCACGGACGCAGCCAGCTCTGACAGGCTCTGGTGCTGCGTACTGCACCAGTTTGCCTGCATTTTGGAAGTGCAAGCTGTGCCCTGCTGTCCTCGCATGACTACTCTTCTCGTGCAGGTGCCTAGCCATTTTAACCCCCCCCCCCCCCCCCCAGGAACCGGCAATGTTTGACCGCGGAACCAGGGGGCGGTTCTTGCACACGCTTTCCCCCAAAAATTCGACCGCGGAACCAGGGGTTGGTTCTTGCGCATGACCGTGGGCAGCCCCGTACAAAAAGATACATATATTTATATATATTTATATAAAATTTACCGTGTTGCCGTGTTACCGTGTTACCGTGTTGCGCCAGGGCATGCGCACCCTCTCCTGTCCCACAGTTAACCACATTGACAAATGAACACCGAAGGAGTGAATCTCAGCTGTCTGGGCTGTAGCGTGCCTTCCAACGTGCATGGAATGGTCTAATGTTCAACTGGATCGGACGTGTTTAACTGACTTTTGTTTGTTTCCTTGTCAGGGGCTGGTTGCTTCGGGGAAGGGGTCGAGAGCAGGGGGGAGGGGTTTAAGGGGTATGTGCGCCTGTGACTGACTGATAGCAACACACATGAAATGTTGTCCTGCACACCTGGATGTTGTCCTGCATCCACCAGAAGCATGAAAAACCCAATACCGTGGTAAAAAAAAGTGGTGCGAGAATTCGACCGCGGAACCAGGGGGCGGTTCTTGCGCAAGGCGGTTCCTGGGCACGGGGTGGGGTGGGGGGGGGGGGGGGGTGCAAAGCAGTCCGAGCATCTGCCATGATGTGGATTGTACCCACCCAATCCACACAACTTCAGAAAGAACTGGGATTTGACACAGGTTTATAGGAGGTGCACGGGTCAGGGCCTTCCCAGTTGCAAGTCGACACGGCTTCCACACCGCCAAAAGAAATCCCGTCTCATGTCGCTTTGCAGGTGCAATACCCACATGAGAGGGCCCTCCCCGGACGCAGGGGCCGGGGGGTAGAAGCAGCACTTGTGAGCAGAGGGACAACTGTCCCCGTTTCCCTTGTGGATTGGGACAAGAAATATAAACAAATTTACTCCAAAGGGCGTTCAAGCCCGAGCCTTGTCTTCTCTTTGAATGATCTTGGGCGGGAGGAAGGGTGGGGGGGGTGCGGGGGGGGGGAGGGGGTTGGCACGAGGCCATGGTATTGACCGAGGCAACGCCAGGACATTGGGGTCAGCTGGTCGCAGGCGCAGCCGGAGGTGTCGCGGTTGGCGCAGCCGGAGGTGTCGCGGTTGGCGCAGCCGGAGGTGTCGCGGTTGGCGCAGCCGGAGGTGTCGTGGTTGGCGCAGCCGGAGGTGTCGCGGTTGGCGCAGCCGGAGGTGTCGCGGTTGGCGCCGCAGCATCGGCGGAAGGGGGATACCCGTCGCTGTCCGGGTAGACCGCCCGGCAATACCTGGGCACCAGACCCCCAAACTCCCCGTGGCACGCGCACACGTCTCGGTCCCGGCAGGCCCGGAACGGGTAGTCGCGCGGGATGAACTGCAGGGCGGCCGAGTGCGCGAACAGCGACGACCAGGCCAGCCACAACGCACACGCCCCCTTGGGCACCCGCCGCCAGAGGGCGCACAGGTCGAAGTCCCAGAACCGGGCGATCCCCACGAACACGAGCAGGTCCGTCGCGAGCTCAAAGCCGAGCTGCAGCGCCAAAGAGCTGAGGATGGGCTGCAGGGGCGGGGGCTCGTCGAACGGGTTCTCCAAATGGGAGTAGTAGACCAGCGGCAAGACCAGCGGGGCGCCCCGCCAGAAGACCAGCAAAAGGTGGACCGACAGGATGGCGGCGTACTCGGAGATTGTGTGCGCGAACAGGTCGATGCCGAACCGGTCGTCCAGCCCCATCTCGTGCCAGTGGGCCGCCGCGGCGGCGGCGCCAGCGGCCGCGCCGAGCTCGCTCACGGGGCTGAGAGGGGCGGGGCCGCGGCAGGGCAACGGGCACGCCGCGCACGCGCGCCGCGCGCGCAGCTTCAGGGCCCGCCACGCCGCGCGCGCCTTCGCGGAGCGCCACCGGTGCGTGCACCGGAACCCGATCTCGAGCACCATCTGGAGGCCGACCACCAGCACCTGGAGCCCGAAGTCGAACTCGGTGACCAAGAGCCGCAGGAGGAGCGCGAACGTCTGGTACGACCACATGACGAAGGGCCACGGCTGGCCCACCAAGTCGCCCGTGCGCAGGTCCAGGGGCCGCAGCATGGCGTCGGTGTTGGCCTTGACCAGCTGCCCCACGAGCTCCCGGCAGCACGGCAGCAGCAGGTTGATGGTCAGGGCGTGCCAAAGGTCCGACCCGACGCCCCCTTTGGTGAACCTCCGGAACTCCATGGCCGCCACGAAGCCCACGACCTGAACGAGGGAAGGGCAGCAGTTTCGGCGGCCCCTGCCCTGCCCTGGCATGCACCAGCCTGTTGAAACGCATTCTCCATGGACGGCCTGCCCGCAGCCCCCCCTCTTAATTCAAAAAACAGACTGAGGACGGTCAGCAGGTGAGGGCAGGATCAGGGATGGCGGGCAGGCCAGGGGGCCCTTGCTCCGAAACTTCCGTTACTACCCCCCCCCCCCCGTAACTACAGTTTGAGCACGGCCCTTCTTCACCAGAAGCCGTTGTCTGCTTCCCACGATCGTGGGCTTGAGGGAGTATTGTAAGGTAACGTACTTGGGGGTGCTCCAAGCTCCAGCGTAAAGTCACCCTCCTTATCCCTCGCAGGGTCCCTTCCGGCTCGTGGGGTCACAGACACGGGTTGGGCATAGGCAGGGCGCTCTGGAGGGGGGGGTTTCGCACAAGGCCTCTGGAGGGGGGGTACCTCCCCCTCTTCCAATACATGGGCCAAACTTTGCACTGCGGGCGCATGTATCAAAGACTAGGAGGCATCAAGCATGTGGATGTAGCAACACAACAGCCGAGCACCTGGGACACTGCGTTCCTGCTTATGATCCAGCGGGATTCAATCCAAGCGCCTCTGGTTCAGGCGTCACATGCCTGACAGCTCACCTACGCAACCTTGTTTTGCGTCTCCAACCTCCTCCCTGCAAAGCCAAAACTGCCAGCACTGCTGTCACTGATCTGTAATGTCTCCGGTCAGTCCATGTACAGCTCTACCCATGCGTAGCGGCCACACTGGGCTGAAATGCCGCAACGCCGGCGGCTCAAAGTAGACACGGTCCCGTGGTTGGGTGGGTGGGCAGGGGGGCCCGGTCCCGCGGGTGGGTGGGTGGGCCAAATAAAATACAAACAGTCCTGAACCGGAATGCAAAACACATGTTTTTGTCAAAACATTGGTTTTGCGTCTCCAACCTCCTCCCTGCAAAGCCAAAACTGCCAGCACTGCTGTCACTGATCTGTAATGTCTCCGGTCAGTCCATGTACAGCTCTACCCATGCAACCTTCATACCGAAACAAGCAGTACACTGGTTGTTGTAACAGTAATCATAAATCATGTTAGAGTCATATATCACGTCCTTAGGCCTGTCCTATCTAGCTCTGAAAGGATGTGGTGCCCATGTCCGAGCACGGCGCCCACTGCAGTGTGCGTAACACCTGGCTGCAAGCGCGTGCTTCAATGACGGCTCGCAGGCTGCTGGACCACTTAAAATTTCTGGAAATGGAATCCGCTGGATTCCAGCGTGACGGCACACATGTAAGCCTCAGGGCCACGCCGCTCCATTTCAGCGTCTGATGGATCCTGCGCACTGTCGTGGCCCTGTCCCGGTGGTGTATCTTAGACTCCGTCCCAGCACACCCCAGACCGCCGCCAGATTGTCGACGCCCAAGTTCAGCCTCTTCATGCCTCGGTACGCCGCCATTTTGACCGCTTTCTCGACTCCCGACAGCTCCGCCGCCTGTTGATTCCATACCGTCGGTGGTGCTTCCCACGATCGGGCTCCGGCCTCGTCCGACCACACTCCCACCATGTAGGTTGACTTCCATTCCGCTGCGTCCACGTACATGTCGATCGCCTGGCCTACTGTGTGGCTGCTGGCCGTCCATGGCCCGATCGTCATAGCAATCGCCTGTCCCAGCCCTTTCAGGACCTTGAGTGGCGTGTACTTGGCATTTTGCGGCCCCCACATCATCCAGGCCATCGGTCCACTGGTGTGTGGGCTCGTCTCGCGGGACGGTCGGTCTGCCCACGCCAGTTTGCCTAGTAGTCGTCTGAGCGTCTTCTGGCAGTACCCCGGGGTTGCCAGCTTGATCCACATGTTCACCATGCCAGCCACATACCCTGCAGATGACTGCATGCTCCAGGCTTGTCCGTCCAACTCCTTGCCCATCCAGTCTATAGTCGTCGTTGGCTCCAGTTGGGAATTCTGGCTACACAGCCAACCGTCCTCCTCTAGCAGCATCCAGAGCCGTCGCTCTGCCTCCTTGACGCGTCCCCTGTCAAATCCGAAGACCAGGATGTCGTCGACGTACTGCACAGGTCGGATGCCCGGCATGTTGAACTTCGCCAGCGTCTTCGCCAGGAGCTCCGTCGCTATCACCGGGCTGTGTGTCCACCCGAACGGCAGGCTATGGAATCCTCAGACCTTGTCCATCACTCCGATTCGGATCTTGCTCCTTTCCTCCTCCGGCATCCAGCATGACCAGAACATGTTGGCCACGTCCAGTTTGCAGAACCACATGGTTCTCGAGTCTCGCGCCGCCCCCCGTGTCCCCCAGGTGCTCCAATGTGGGCAGCTTGATGCGCTGTCCTGGTGCCGCTCATCTGGCGTTGAGTGGTACCATGTTTATGATCATGGCCCCTTTGGTGGCCCACTTGCATTTGGTGAAAGCCTTCGCATTGGGCCGTCTGCCATCTTGTACACGGTCAATGAGTCCGTCCGCATGCACCCGCTGGATCATGGCTGCCAGCTTGATGTCTCTGTTGGCCTTTTGCTCTGCTACGCCCGCGTGCGCCTCTGCCCGGTTGCAGGGCCTGAGCCTGTCCCACATCTCCTGCGGCACTTGCACCCTACCAGCTAGCCCAAGGCCTTTGCTCGCCGTTTCCACAGTCAGTCGGCCCCTGTCGGGGTTGCCATCCTGGTTCCCTGTCGGGCTTATGTCTCCCGTCAGCGATACGTCCCACGGCTCCATCTCGTCGTTCTGCATGGCCTGCAGCACATGGACGAAGTTTTCCTCGGCCATAGTCTGTCTGTCCTCGTCTCCGCTCCGTTCCCGTACGAACACCGCCAAGTCCCCTAGGAGGCTGCGGATCGTCCCCGCTCTTCCCTTCTTGCTCGCCATCTTGTCCGCTACCGCCTACATGAGGGCTGACACGTCCGTCTGTGGCCCCTGCTGCATCTTGACCGGGGCGTTGCAAGTGCACAGGGCACCACAGCTGGAACCGGTTCCCCGCTGAGGCGCCGTGACCACGTACCTCCAGTGTGGGGCCCCGTCCTCTTCAGGCCCTCCGGGCACATCCACATCGATGTACATCCGCTCGCTCGTCTCAGGGGTCCCCCCTGTGTGTCTTCTCTTGGGGCTGCAGTCGTGTACCGGGTCGCGCTGTCCACTATCTCGCTTTCCCAGTGTCGCTCGCCCGGTTGGATGTACTCTCCGTCGGGGCTGAGAGCAATCAGTAGAGCATGACGCCTCACTGGCCGCATCCTCGTGCTCGGACTCGTCCTTGCCCCAGCTGGTCTCCACGGATTCGCTGTCTCGTCTGCCATCTTCGTCCTCGATGTCCTCCTGGGCTCCTTCCTCTGCCCCTGTGGGGGCCACGACGTCGCTTTCCTCCGTGGACTCGCCCTCTCGCCTGTCTCCGCTTGCCGGCCCTTCAGTGGTACCGCCTTCGTCCTGTTCGACTGGGGCTGCCTCTGCCGTTAGAGCAGCGCGCCCCTTCTCGTTGTCATCCCCTCCCCCTTCGCCTGGGGCTTCTGCTCCTCGGGGTAGAACGTCTCCGTCTTCGGCCGCTCTCTGCTCAGCCTTGTCTGGAGGACTGGCCTCCTCACCACCGCCTGCTGTCCCACCGCTCCTGTGGCTTCCTCCCGCGGCAGCCACTGGACCATGTTCCACGTCGTGTTCTCTGACCACCACATCGCCCTCTCCCCCGTGGCATACCTCCTCCTTCTGTCTCTGGGTGGCCGGACGTCCTGCCTCAGCTCCATCCACTGGCCGCTCTTCATCATCTTCCATGTCGTTGTCGTCGGTTTCGCTGTCCACTTCCTCCGGTGTGATGGGTCTCGCGAAACTTTGCACCGTGGGTGGCTGTCTTGCCCGCTTACCTCCAGCACCCCATGCAAACGCGTCCGCATGCCATAACTCTCGGACCGGCATCCACTACCATTCGCAATCTTTGGTGAAGTGCCTGGTATTTCCTGTGGGCCTCGGCAGGAGCACCCGGGCGGGCATTTTCCATGCTAGTGGGTGCGCCGCGTATCGTGCTGTCTGTCTCGGTGTCCGCCATCTGGCCCATATGGTGATGACCCACCCAGCGCTCGGAAGCATGCTGCCCCCATCTGCTTCCACGGGTGCCAGCTTGTGAGGCTGCACTCTGTTCCCTTGAACATCTTCTGCTGCAGCTTCCGCAGTGTGTCGGTTCCCCGTCGCAGTACCAGGGCATCGTCGTGGTGGTAGGGCCTCCGGTGTTCGTACAGCCACTGCCGCCATCTCTCCCAGAAGGTTGGTATGGGCTGCGCACACATCTCCTTCGCCAATTTGTAGTCGAAGAACACCATCCAGTTCTTGTGTCCTAGCCATTCCCAGCGCATGACGGCGACGTCGGAGACCCTAAGGCAAAGTGTGAACGCCATACCGACCGCAAAGAAAACCCTGGCCCATGCCCAGTGTACCCTATGCTCCGCCGGGGTCTGGATATCAGCCATGGTAGCTTGTCCTCTGCCCTGGCCATCTTGCCGATCGCTTGAAGCTGCAGTTGGTGTAAGTCGGTGATTGTCGCTGGTATGACTTCCAGGGTTCCAGGATTCGGACTCCCGCCACCAGATTCTTGGCCGCTGATATCCCTCGCTTGCGTAGTGCCAGCTCCCCGAACCGTCTCTCGATTGCCTTGGCCAGTGGCATGTCCGTGGGGCACCCCCGTATGGCTCCCCGGACCTCCTGCATGTAGGTCTTGGAGGAGCTAGCCTCCACTCCCCTGATGGCCATGCCTGTGCCCACGGTCCCCCACTCCTCCGTTCTGGCGTGCATGACTTTGTTGTGTGCCTCCCATGCCATCCCGATAGTGGTGACCCATGGTGACCGTGTCATTGCTGGAGGTCGGGGTTCATCGCCTTCGTCTGGAGCATGCCCTGGATCATGCGCAGCACGGCGTCGTCCGTGCCCTCGGTTCCCGCGACTCCCACCGGTGCCCCCGCCTGCGTGTCTGCCGTGGCCGCTGGCAGCAGCGATACTGTGCCTTGGGCCCCGCAGGGGAACATCCGCACCTCCTGCAGTTTGCTTGCGGGGGGGCGTTTAGATCAAAGGTCCACCCCTTGTTACTGGTGAGGATCGTCTGGTCCCCCACCTGTGAGATTTTGGCTTGTACATGGGGCTGGTGCAGGGTGCCTGTGACCGCTACTTGTGGGCACTGTCTTGCCCAGTGCCCGAGCTGTCCACATGAGTAGCACTGTGCTCCCGCCTGCGGACCACCCACCACTGCTTGGCCTCCCGGTGCCCTTACCACCCGTCCAAGTGGCGTACCTGCCGTCGCTGGCGCTGTGGCCCCCGTGCTTTGCGGAATGGGCAGGTGTGACGTCCTGCCCTGGCGCTTGCTGCGCAGTTCTTCATGCACCACTGTCTAGATAGCCTTGGCCAGCTCATTTGCATCCCAATTCGCGTCCGTCGCCGAGTATGCCTTCAGTGCCACCACCAGTGTCTGCATCCACTGGTAAGGTAGGCTCTCCGCAATGAGGCTCTCCAGTTGTTGCCTATTCAGCCTCGGGATTGCCGCCGCCCTGAGCCGCTCATTCTCAAGCTTGGTCGCAGCCAACATTTGCACCAGTTCCGCCACTTGTTGCGCGCTTAGGCCCTGTCATGTGGGCGATGGTGGCCTCTTGTCCTCACCTTCCGCTATGATCACCTCATAATCTGCAGTCCCTGCAGGCACGAACCTCTTTGGGGCATAGTCCGCCAACAGCTCCTTGCGAATTGCGTAGCACCGCACTGCCGGCAGAAATGTGTCCTGATCCATGTGTCCCAGTCCCATGATGTTGGCGAACTCCGTGACCGTGTCTGCTCCCACTGCCATCTCCACGATCCTCTCTTGTTCCTGCAGCAGCCATTCGCCCTTGCTCTCCTGAAATTGCGGATGTTTCTGTATTGTCTCAAACGGGCCTAGGCACCACATCCTGAACTTCATTGACTCTTGCTCTACATCCTTCGGTTGTACGACAGTTGACGAGTCATGGTCCATGGTTTGTTCCGTCATTGACATCACAGTGCCTCAGCCAAATAAAATACAAACAGTCCTGAACCGGAATGCAAAACATATGTTTTTGGCAAAACATTGGTTTTAGAAGGGGTATTGTGACACCACCTGGGCTTGCAAGCTGGCACCAATGCTCAAGAAAGCAGCAGTGAACCCGCCCTTAGTCATAAGAGGGCCATGACGTCAGGTTTCGAAATCACCAGCACGATTCTGGCCTCATGCCACCCTCGCTGAGTCCAAGTCGTGCAATGTTTAGCAAATGTCCCCTGATCGTCCTCCCCCAAGACAGACACAATGCAGATCGGATGAACATTGAAGGGCGGGAGCGCGCAGCCCCGGTGCGCAGAAGCACTATAAGTAGATCGGCTGAGTGTGTGCGGATCGGGGGCGGGCGGGTGGGTAACAAAATAAACTGCACACTGAAACACTGAAAGAAGAGGGCCAGTGCAGCCAGACCACGCGGGGGGGGGGGGGCGTAGCAACGGGCCATACACCGACTCCCTCCCCTTTTTCCAGCCACTTTCAGGGAGGGGGGGGGGGCTGGGTCGGGGGGGGGGGGGGTCCGGGGGCCAGCCGGAGAGGGGGGGGGGGGCTCCCGGACCCCAACATATATGGCTTAAAATGAATGAAATGATTGAGGTATGCATGTTGTGGTAAGAAAAAATTTTTAACGGGGAGGAGGGGGGGGGGCATGGTAGGTGGTACTTTTTTTGAGGGCGTAGCACCCCAAGCTACGTTACCCCTGCATGCTCTGGGGTCCCCAGAAAAGGGGACAAAATCAGAAGTCGCTACTTCACCCGTGCCTTCTCAGGGGCCCAAAGTGGGCGGAATTGCTACATTACCCCTGTGTTCTCGAGAGTCCCCAGAAAAAGGAACAAAAAGAGAAGTAGCTGCAGAACCCTTGCCTTTGCAAAGTAGATTCATGATGAGCCATGGGGAAAAAAAAGAAAAAACAAAGTCAAACCTTCAACCATTCCTGTCCTCCAGTGGCTCACACTTACCACCACCAGGCATTGAACCCAGGGCCTTCAACGCAAGTGCAGTGTGCCACAAACTAGGGCACTCACCATCACTGAAAATCGATGCTTTGAGGTGAGATAATGATTTTGCACTGACTGAGAAAATGCCAATTTTTGTCGATTATTGAATTCTCCTGAAAATTCTGAGTACATTGAGTGTAGACACATGGGGTGAAAACACATTTTTGTAGCCTTTGCCACATCAAGCAAAATTGCTTACGCCACCTTTGGTGCCAATGGTCCGGCACTTTCCAGCCAATTTCCAGGCGGGGGGGGGGGGGGGGTGTGTCAAGGGCCCGGGCCCGGTGCCCCCCCCCCCCCCCCGTGAGCCAGACTGGGGTTAGGAATGCAGATTCGCCTCGCATTCAATTTGAATTCGAGCGAATTCGTACCAAGTTGGAAATCGTGCGAATTCGAGCGAAATTGATTTCAATAGAGTGATAATGAGAGTTTGTAAATTTCCCTGCGAAATCGAGCGAATTCGTACCGAATTCAAATTTGTGCGAATTCGAACCCCCAACCCTAAATGGGGTTTATGGGTAAAGCTGGGTTCCACTGCCCCTCCCCCCTAGCACCATGAGACACATGAGATACAAACGAGGGCTGCAGTGAACACACAGAAGTAGCAGGCAAAGCGACGAAGAGCATCTCAGGAATCCAGCCCCACCCCACGACCTGAACGACGGTCAGACACAGGACCCAGAGGGTGGTGCTCCACCGCCCGGTCAGGGGCCACAGGAAGGGGATCCACCCAATGAGGGGCAGGAGGATGTTGAGCTCCTTGAGCAGGGCCCAGTGCTTCGACGAGAGGTAGCGATACGTGACGGTGAGGGCGGCCACGAGGGGCAGGAACAGGCACCACTTGACGCGGGACAGGCCGACGTACACGCCGATGACGATCGGGAAGAACACGAACCCCGGGACCTCGTCCATCAGCTCCTCCGGCCTCCAGACCCACTGCCAGTCCGGGATGTGGACGACAAAGGTCTCCTTTTGGGCCATGTCCGGGGCGTACGGGGCGAGGAGCCAGAAGCGCAGGGGCGCCCACATGCTCAGGAACGGCAGCAGCCCGAACGCGCTCAGCGCGGCGATGGACAGGATCACGCAGAGCGATTCTCCGGCGGCGGCCCACAGGCGGCGCGGCGGCGCGGGGGCGGGGGGCTCCGGGCGCGGAGGAGGCCATGAGGGCGGGGCTGTGTGCGGGCTGTGCTCAGCACCGGGCGATCCCGAGGAGCAGCTGTGGCGCACCACCGTGTCCTGCGTGCTCTCCGTGTCGCTGGTGTATGCGCTGCGTACGCTGAGGGCCTTCGGAGCGGCGGCGGTGCTGTTGTAGGAGCGGTCAAGATAGACCGCGCTCCGAGGGGGGCTCTGCATGGCACCCCAAGAAAGGCTCTCCATGGGACGTGGAACTGACTCTGTATGGGATGTGTGGGTGGGTGGGCGGGGTGGGGGGGGGGGGGGTAAGGGTATGGGGGTGGGGGGCGCATATCTGTGCATGCCCCGTTAGGCCCATCGGCGCATATCTGTGGGTGCCTGTACCTATCCGTCACAATCCCTCGGAGGCCATCGCCCCCTTACAGTCTCTGCTCAAACGGCAAGGCCCCTGACGAACTGCATACCCGCGGTCCGTCACTGCCCCTCCCCCCCCCAAGTGCGTGGGAGAAGAACGTCATCCTCCCAGGAACTCCCCCCCCCCGCCCCCAAAGTTGTTGTCCGTGGGCACAAGACGCGGGCAGCACAAAAATGCAGCCAGAAAGTAGGCTCGTCAGTGGCCCAGTAGACCACAGGTACCTCTCTGTCGCAACGTTGAGACACAGAGAGACGCCAGTGGACAGGCCACCAACATGCAGAGCAATGGTTCGCAGCGGGACGTCACAGACCACCGCTGAGCAGGCACCACTGGACCCCCGGATTGCCGACGGCAGCCCCCCACCCTCCCAAAACCGCCTGCCAATCATTTCGGGGGATCAATGGTCGGTTCCGATAGACTGAATGTCCCCGCCATAGACAATTCCAGCGATTAGTCCAGCAGTACTTCGAAGTCCAATCAATGCACGTGTCCCCTTCTTGGTTGGGGTGCTCCACTATGTAAAGTACAGTGAGGCGTTTTTTGCGGTTAGCTCTGCGGGTCACTTGAGTGCTTGTCCTTTCTGCCGACTCTAAAGAACAACCAGGATCAATGAAATAGCAGTTGTCCATAAGGTGTGGACTGCATTCATTGTACTACTTGCAAACTGACTGGGCTGCATAGCATGGCACTCATTCGGCCTGTCCCCTTCAGTTGCTGTTTAGTTTCAAACAGAGCAGGAAGAAACATACAATAGGGGGTGGGGAGGGTGTGAGGGTGGCCAATCATTTCGGGCTGGTCGGGGTGGCCGAAGAAAATCATTTGGCGCCGCGCCCCCGCCCGCCCCCTTCCCAAACCCCCCCCCCCCCAAACATGAAACCGGCTGCCCCCGCACCCCCTGCGGACCCCCCCCCCCCCCCACAAACCCCCCAAACACAGTGGACTGTGTGCTGACCCCCCCTCAGGGCACTGGGGTTCACCTTTTTCCTTCAGGGCTTCAGTGCTGGTAGGGACGGCTCGCCACGTTTTTTTGCGCATACGGTCCAGCAGGTCTCCTGACCTGCTGATTCGAAGTGTGGGCGTGCCTCGTTCACCTGACCACAGGGGAGGGGGCGGGGGGGGGGGGGGGGGGGGTCGAGTTTGGTCCCGCATTGTTCTCAGTCCAGCAGCAGGGCACAGTGAACAATGGTTTGCTGCATTTCATTCTCTAAGGGCCATGATGTCAGGTTTTGAAACAAGCAGCATGATCTTTTTTTTTTCACTCGCCAGTGCTGAGTTTGGCCCCTATCGGGGAGCGGAGCCATGCCATGCCAGGGGCCGTATTGGTCTGGGGCGTGTTATAAAACGATCCCTCGGATTTCCAGGAGTGGTACATTCAACCATCAGGGTATCCCTTTCGGCCACGCATCTACAGGAGACGCCGGGACGCGTTTGCCCCTCATAAACCCCTGTGCCATTTGAAATCAAAACGGGTGATTGTATTTGTTTTTCTGCGTGATTCCATTTTTTGCGTGACTTTATTTCTGCTGGCCTCAGACACGATGGATTTGCCTTTCCATTCTTTACTTGCCGATGCACGTGACAATGATGAGCTTGAGGTTGATGACTGTTGGGCAGCTGAAACACATTCTGACTGCCTTCCGCAGGGCTGGCATTCGTTATGCCATTGGTCCCGGTGTGCTCCCCATGTATGTGCAAGCAATTGATGTGGCAATGGTGGCCCTATCTAGGGAAGAAAAACATGCCTTGTACGTGCACATGGTTGGGGGTGGCAGGAAGGTGACTGCATCTGCATGCAGAAGTACCTATAGTCATTCGTCATACCAGGGGGTACATGGCAGCTTTGAAGCGCCTGAACGTTCCTCAAAACGTTCGAAGACCTAGGGTACATGGATCCAACTAAGGTCAAACTTCGCATTCCGTTTCAGTTTGTTCCACCGGCAGCCCCACTACCAGCACCCAAACCCAAACCCAAAGCCATCACAATGCTCAGAGGGTGCTGAAACGCACCGTGCACTGCACCGCGCGCGTCAGAGGATGTAACGCTTTGGTGCAATGTACAACCTTTCGGAAGGTACGCAGGGACGCGGAGAAAATACATTGAAATGGGAAACTTTTGTGCATGCATCATCACCACTTCCCCCCCAGATAATGCCCCCAAAGCATGTTTTACCCATGCACACCAATAGCATCACCTAACCATTGCATACAGTGCACACTGGCCACGTTTCAGCAACTTTTAGTGTGAGCATACATTGTGCGCGCCGGGCTGACGTCGCACCGCGCGCTGCACCGCGCGCACCGCGGGGTCAGCACCCTCCCAGTCCCAAGCAAATGTCCATCGCAAGTTTCGTTAGCAGGAGGCACAGACTTGGTGAACGCGCAATGCAATGCTCTCTGTGTTTCCTTGCCTTTGCCGTGCAGGATTGATTGCACAAAAATTGGTGCATGATCTAATTTCCACCGTTTTCAATAAAATCCGGCATGCGTGACTTTATTTTTTTGCGTGATTTTATTCAGCGGGGGGGGGGGACTTCTGTGTCTTCAGCATGCCTTCCGCTCACTCTTCTGTTCCTCCATCGCCCAGTGTCTTGCACGTTGCGCGTACGACTATTCCTCTCGTTTAGTTTCGGTTCTCCCTCATCTAAGATCACTCTGACTGACTATCTCGTCAGGTCGCCCTAGTCTGATCCTACCTCGTCCGTTTTCTGCGCATCGATCTGACGTCCCTCTTGGCCTTTCTCACATCAGCAAGATCACATCCACTCAGGCAAACACAGCCCACAGCAAACAATGGAACAGTGACCCCAAAAGAATCACACTCTTCCTCGCGCGACCCCTTCCCGCTCAGAGCTCAAAGCTCAGAGCTCAGAGCGCTAAGCTCAAAGCTCAAAGCTCAGAGCTCAGAGCTCAGAGCTCAAAGCTCAGAGCTCAGAGCTCAGAGCGCTAAGCTCAAAGCTCAGAGCTCAAAGCTCAAAGCTCAGAGCTCAGAGCTCAAAGCTCAAAGCTCAAAGCTCAAAGCTCAGAGCTCAGAGCGCTGAAAGCGCTGCAGGGGGGCATCGCTGCTAGGCGGTAGCATCCATGCTTGCGAAGCACTCAGACCTTGCCCTCACTGCTCCTATTTGACATGCAATGCTAGCACCATCGGCCGGGCTCAGCACCAGCCTCTCCCTTCCCAGAGTTTTCTGACACATGCAGTGGGCAAACGCAAACACTACGCTCATCAGGGCTGCAGGCCACGGTGTTGTCCAAATGGTTTATTACTGCATCAGCCCATCAGCACATCAGCACAGCTGCATCCCGGAGGGAGTGCAGTGCCACGCTTAGGCTGCAACAGGCGTTCCAGCAGCAGCAGCAGCAGCACTCCAGGCGCGGAAAGCAGGGCATCTCCCGCCGAGGCCTCTTTGTGCTGCCCTTGCCCTGCAAGGCAGTGCCTCAGAAGGCATCGAGGGGCGTGTGCTGGTGGGGCCGCGAGGCACGTCGGGTCACACGGCAGCGCCACGCCTGGCCCGGCCCCGGACCTGTCAGTCCTGCTGGGGGGGGGGGGGGGTCTCTGGGCTGGGCGCAATCCACCGCGCTGGGCCCCGGGGGGGATGGGATGGGATGGGAGTGTGTCCAACACCTGCCAGACACGTCGCCAGGCCGACCCTATGTGTCAGCGGCTTGTGCCACAGGCTGCCGCGCGCTGGACTCGGAGCCACGCAAACCACCACTGACCCAGTCCGAGACCGGCGGGTGAAGTTTCCACACCCACACTCCTTGGGGACCCTGGTCGGCGTCACGTCACGGCCCCGGGGGGAGGGGGGGGGCTCGGTCTTACCTCTGCCTGCCCTACACTGGCACAACGCGGGGACGTCCGCACTGCTGCGGGTCCAAAGCACTGCCCCAGTGCAGCGAACTTCCCGGGGAACGACTGACAAGTAGGCGGTACATCAGTCAAGAATGAAGAACACAAAAGACAGTGGTATGCGGCCGGTGGCACGGGGATGGACCGGTACGGGGACAGCGGCAGGAGGAGCTGTTCCGGGGCAGAACACAACGAGCCGCAGCGACGAATGTACGCCGAAGCGCTAGTGTTCTACTCGGACCCCAACGACCTCAGACGTTCCGCAGATGAAGAAGTCTGCGGCTGACCGAAAGGCGCCGCCCCTGGAAAGTGCAATCCACAGCGGATGGCACCACCGCTGGAGAGACTCTTAACGATCCAAAGCTGCACTCGTGTTTGACAGTGGTCAACACGGACCATCGAAGGCGGGGAAGGTATCGGTAATTGCAGATGCTGCACAAGGTAAGCAAATATTTTGTTGGGGGGTCAGACCTTTGTAAGCTGGCAAAGCCCGAACCAGCCCTAACCAGTTGTACTCAAGAGACCTCTCGGAATCAGGAATCAGAGCAGTCCGGTGCTACGATTGGGGGCGTTTTCGCACAGCGCGGGCACAGCGCCAACTACTCCGATGTTCATCCCGGGAACACCCCCTGCAAACCACCCACCTACAGAAGCGTGCATGATCCATTCAAAGCGGCATCGGGGGTGCGGAATTCGGGGCCCTGGGACCCGTGGCTACCGGCGGTGGAAGACAGCCGACTTTTCGCACAGCGCGGGCACAGCGCACGGTGCGCCCCCATTGTACAAGGTGCTGTGGTATTGCTGTACGAGGTATGCGAATACTGTTGTTCCCCGTTGACAAGACCTTTCGTGGCCCCGCCTTGAGGCGTGTCAGGAACGGGCTGATTGCAGTCCATCTCCCTGAACACACGGGTCAGGAGGGCAAGCAGGGAGATGTGAGGCGGGCGGAGCGTCCCAGAACCAACGCGGACTCGCTCACGCTCCGGCCTCAGACAGGCAAGCCAAGGCAGAATCAAATGGCAGAGGCGGCGAAACGCTTTGCCACAGCCCTCCTCCGCCCCATGCGCCGTGCAACGGGGGGCACAAGGGCCCGCTCGCGGTGCACAAGGGCCGCCCGCCGTCGGTCGCCGGGGGCACGAGGGCACCCCGGCGACGCACAAGGCCTCGTGCGGCGGGACGGTGCTGGTGCACACACACGGCCATGCCACCCCAACACAAAAGCAAACGGGATTGAACACCGTCCCTCTTCATCCCCAACCCCCACCGGCACTGCGCACCAACAACCTACACAATACAGTCCCTCCCAGGCTCATGCTTAAGGACGGGCGGGGGGTGTTTGGGGCCCTGGCCAGCCCTGCCCGATCCACCCACCCACCCACACCAGAAACATTTTCCTCTGGCAAAACATGAAACTCATTTATCAAAGGGGGCCGGAAATTTGAGGCCGATTGTAGGTACACAAACGTTCAGCACTCCAAGATCAAAGGTAAGCCGATGCTGTTCATCGACCCAACACGCACACAAAATGAAAGACATCCAAAATTGGAGCAAGTTCCGTCTTGAAGGCAGTCGCAAGGGCAGCATGCGCACAACCGCATACACAATACACACCGCCAGCAACGCAGCTGCGGCCACAACAGCGGCGAATATTGCAAAAGTACCCAACAGAAGATGACATGCATGATGCTGGTGCTGCCTGCAACAGGCAATGCTGCGGTGGGGTACTGGGCTGCGTGATCGTTGTTGATCGATAACAATGTCGCTGCTTGAGAAGCCCGTCAGGATTGTTGCTGCTGATAGCGCTCTGCGCTGCCGGTGTTGCTCGCAGTGTCGCTGCTGGTCATACCTAAACGCTGGCGCTGCGACGGCAAAGACTGCCGCGCCGGTGGCAGTGCTGCTGGTATCGCTGCGTTCCCACACCTGCCGCACCTGCTGATGTAGGTGCTCGTGGGAATGCTGCTCTGCAATGGGCCCCCACTGCTGCATCTGCTGGCAGTGCACTGTGATTGCCACTGCTGCGCTGGTATTGTTCAGGCTGCTGCCCCCGCTGCTGCTGCTGCCCATGGGCATACTTAACCCCCTCCCACCCCAGGGATGCATGAGAAGGGAAGGGACCTCAGAGGCGGCCCCAGAAGCGGTTAGACATGCGGTTGGAGGAGGTTGCCAAAGCGGTTGGGGGCGGTTACTGTCGGTTACAAACGCCATTGAAGCTTGCACTTGGCGTCAGGGAGACAGTGACTGGGCGTAGGCTGGGCGCCCTGGAGTAGGGGGGGGGAGGGGGTAACCCCCCCCCCTTCCAATGCATCCCTGCCACCCCCAAAAAAACCGGATACATTGCCTTGAATGAGATAAATGAAGCTGATGGAGAAGCGCCACTCTGATGGGCAAACCTCTGCAACGGGGCTGTGATCGCACTTGCCTCGCTGGGGCTCTGAATGCGAACATGAATCAGGTTTCCAGTGCCTATGAGGCCATGCTCCGCTTGCTGCACGATGGTCAATGATCTGCATCCTGCGGGTCTTCAACGTGGGACTCACCGCAGAACTCCGTCGGAAACCCGCTGAAAGGACATCAAACGAGAGGTGCCTGGGATACGGGTCATGTGCAAGCACAGGCCCCACGGCAAACCAACCTCCCGAAGGGTTTGGGCCACTAATTCAAAGGCCGCGACTCCATGCCTTCGAACAAGGCGCATGCCATGGGTGTCACTCCGGTGCACATACAAAGGGGACAGACATGCCACTCGCGTCCGGCAGGGAAACTGGTTCTCAGTAGCGATCGGCCCCGTACCCAAGGCCACTCGGTAATACCCGCCCCCCCCGCACCACCGGAACTCAGTAGGAACGTGCTGCGTCCGGTGTGTGGCTCAGTAGGACCCTGCCCCATCTGGTCATGTCTGAGTTGGCAGACGCTAGCGGCAAGTCTGAAAGGTGACAGGGGCGTTGCAGGGGAGAAAATTGGGTTGAGACAGAGGGGACTTGGGATCCCATTTTCCAGCCCCCCCCCCCCCCCCCACCATGGGCTCCCGAGTCTCCCTCCTTTCTATGCCTGGAGGGGGGGGTCTGAGAGGGCGCCCATGGCCGCAATTGGTCGGGTGTGGAACCGCCACTTTCGCTCCAGCCGCGCCTGCCCCACGGCCTTCCTTGCGTAATCAGTTCTCAAGTTCGGACGTGTGGCCAGTGGCCTGCTGCATTGTCCCAGTGTTCCAGTCCCTGCCTCCCCGGCTGGGGTCAGGGCTGTGGGATCAGGGCTTTGGGTTCTGGGCTTTAGCGCCTGGGGTCACTCCGCCGCTTGAGTCCGGGGTTCGGGTCGTGACGTGCATTCGGTGTTCCGTGTTTGGGTTGACTGCGCTTTAGGCGTGCTTTGCTGGCGCTGGCCTCGCTTGGCCACACTCCCGACACTCAGTGGTCACCAGGGCATGGAGGGCTCGAGGTTCGAGTGGTCAGAACAGCAGGGGGGGGGGGGGGGCAACTACTCGGTTCTGGACGCCAACTCCCCCCCCCCACTAATTGTTGGCCGGAGGGGGGGGGGGGGATGGGTTCTGGGAGGGGCGATGGGGGGGTTTGGGAGGGGCGATAGGGGGGGGGGGTCTGGGACGGGCTTTGGGGGGGGGCGTTGGGGAGGGGCGATTTGGGGGGTAACATGGAGTCCATGGGTAACATGGCAATGGAGGGCGCCCAATGGGGGGGGGGGAGGGATGACCCCAACATACAAACCTCGTCCGCCCCCAAGGCCATCGCCGCAACGCTCACGCGGTCGCCCCCTTACGGCTCTGCACGATGTTCTTCAGGTAGAACTCCCCCGCGCGGTAGCTGGACCGCACGAAGGGCCCGCTGGCCACGTACTTGAAGCCCAGCCGCTCCCCCTCGACCCGCCACGCGTCGAACTCCTCCGGCGGGACGTACCGCGAGACCTTCATGCGCTGCCGGTCCGGCTGCAGGTACTGCCCCAGCGTGAGGCACTCGACCCCGGCGGCGCGGAGGTCCCGCATGGCCTGCCGGATGTCCGCGTCGTTCTCGCCGACGCCCAGCATGATCGACGACTTGGTCACGAGGTCGGGGACGGTCGCGCGCGCGTGCTCCAGCGACGCGAGCGACTGCCGGTACGTCGCGCGCCGGTCGCGCACCGTCGGGGTCAGGCGCTCCACGGTCTCGATGTTGTGCGCGTAGACGTCCAGGCCGGAGCGCGCGACCTCCTCGACGCTCGCCAGCTTCCCGGCGTAATCCCCCGAGAGGCACTCCACCAGCATTTTGTTGTCGGTGTGCCGCTTGATCGCCGCGATGGTCTCCGCGACGTGCGCGCTCCCGCCGTCCGGCAGGTCGTCCCGGTCGACCATCGTCAGCACGATGTAGTCCACGCCCCAGCCCGCGACCGCCGCGGCGGTCTCCTCGGGCTCGTTCGGGTTCGGGGGCGGCGGGGCCCGGCTGGTCTTGACGCTGCAGAAGCGGCACGCGCGCGTGCACGTGTCGCCCAGCAGCATGATCGTGGCCGTCGCGACGTTCTCCTCGCCGCCGCCCCAGCACTCGCCGATGTTCGGGCAGCGGCCCTCTTGGCAGATGGTGGCGAGCTTCGAGTTCTTGAGCTGCGACTTGATCCGCACGTAGTTGCCCTGGCCCTCGCCCCCGGGCTTCTTCAGCTGCAGCCACGAGGGCATGGGCAGACGCGACTCCCGGAGCTGCCGGCGGAGAGAAGGCCCGTCGGTCTGGCGGACGGGGTACTTCTCGGTCAGGCTTCGCGTGTCGGTGACTTCGCCGGCCGCGTCGAGCTTCTTCCGGAAATCGGACAAGAATTGCTCTTGTTTCGGGGACAGGGAGGCGGCCTTGGAGGAGTAGAGCCGCCGTGCGGCCCTCAAGGGGTGCCGGACCCGCATCGAGGAGGCCATGACACAAATCAAGAAAAAACGGACTTTGAAGTTGTAGCGGGCGGCGATGGTGAGGTGGTCGGCGAGTTGTGCTCGTCGCCCCCTCCGCGCAGTCCCATTGTGCGTAGCGTGCAGGACATCAAAAGACTCTTGACTTTGCACTGGCAAAAAGGCCCCCATATATGGGCATGGGGGACACTTTGCACTGGCAAAAAGGCCCCCATATATGGGCATGGGGACACGCCCCTCGTGCCAGACGTACCCGGTTCGATTCGGATCTGTTGTCCTGTGCTCACAATTTGGTTTGCCCTGCCGCTCTCGCAGCGCAAACCGGATGGTGGTGGCCTCAAGGCCACGTTCGGTGCAGGTCTGGTTTGCGCGGCGAGAGCGGCGGGGCAAAACGATTTACGAGCAAAGGCCAGCGGATTGGAATTGAACTGAATAAGTCTGAGATTGAGGCGGGGCGGGGGGGGGGGGGGGCAACGCGGGGTGGCCCCCAGAAGGACCGCAGCCGCCCCCCCCCCCCCCCCTTGTGGCCTCTGCATTCCTGACACCGCGGCGTTGCTCGTGCAGGGCCGGGGCGGGAGGGACAGGGACAGGGCGGGACGCCGGCCCACCATCTCAACGATTCATGAGCAAAGGCCAGCGGATTGGCATTGAACCGAATAAGTCCAGCGAGAGGTCAGGGTCATGCCGGTGGTTTCGACACCTGACTCCATGGCCCCCAAAGGGCTCACAGCCCCGCCCCGAACCCCCCCCCCCCCCCTCCAAGGGCTCACCTCAAGGCCACATTCGGTGCAGACCGCACAGGGGCCGCTATCGAATGTTTCTTGGGCTGCCTGGGTCAGCTCTGCCCCTTCCCACGGCACCGGTCAGGCCCCTACCGTCCCAAGGGTACTTCTCAGAGGGGGGTAGAGGGGGGCCTTGGGTACCCACCCACCGGAGGAGATTGAGATACCCAGACCCCCTGCCCCTCTTGTGAACATCTGCAGGAGACATGGGGGGAATGTTTGCCCGGCTCGCTACCTTTGTATTGAGTACCCTGGCCCTAGCCCCAGGTTTATCCGCACCTCGGGAAGTCACCCAAGTAGACCGCAGCGGACACCCTGGAGTTGCATCACCACATCCCGGGACTAGAGAGTCCATTTCACAAACGTGAGACCAAGCACAGTCGCAGAAGCACGTACCATTCCGTACCAAAGCCACATGATATGACAAGGCTGCCACAGCAGGTTAACCAAAATGGGCCCGGCTGTTTAGTGAGGGGGGGCAAAAACAGGCACGGGTGGGGAATGGTTAAAAAAAAAAGATGCCCGGCGCACTAACACTCCCCCATGGGAGCCCGGGAACAGCCCTGCCACTGCCATCCCCCCCCCCCCTCCCCGAAACTGTCTTGAGAAACAGGGGGGGGGGGGGGGCTGGAGCCTTTGGGCCATGAATTCATTCAAAGAACAGAGCGGAACTGCATCGGGGCATGCACAGCGGTCTCGCAGCTGCAGCTGCTCAGTCCCATTTGAGTCCTCTACCGTACCACATTGCCACCAAACCGTTGGACGATCAGAAGCCAATACACATCTGAGAACCGCGGCCCATGAGTTCATCTTAATAGTGAGTGGGACAGCATCAGACTGAGGAGGGCCATCACGTGGTGCTGCCCTTGCAGGGATATCTGCTGGGCCTCATGCGACGTCGTCAATCAACACGCACAACTCCCCAATATCAAGTGCCCGATTGCACACTGAATGTGGATAACACGCGCTTGACTCCACCGCTGCTTGAGCACAGCTTGAACGCAACCAAAAAGCACTGATCGCCAGCATTGTTGACCAAACTGACCCAACGGTGTAGGAACATGGGGAAAGGAACTAGAAGCAACTAGAAATTCACATCACTTTATACACCATTCGTTGCGTCACGGTCTATGGCGCCCATTTCGACTTGAGCAAACCCGTGCCTCTGGGACCATTCACTGATATGTGCCCAATTGAACCCTCCTCTCGATCCTCCAAACGGATCTGCGGGTGTAGGCCTGTCTAACACCTGAAATTAATGTGCACCTCTGTACCCCCCCCCCCTTTGTATGAGCTACGCCAAAGTACCAAATTAATACGATCCCTACACCTACTGTGGCTTGGACACGGGCGTAGCTTGCGCGCGACACATACAACTACCGACCAGGCGCCCAGGTTCAAAAAGAAAGGATTGCATGGTGAGCTGGTGCAAGCAAGGGGAATATAATGCACAAGGATACCAAAAATCAGAGCTATGTGGGTTTAAGTGGGCAAACACTCACAACAAATGTGCCCACGACTCTATGTGACTCGCAAATTCGTCACGAAACCCATGTCTCATGCGGCTGCACTATGTTTGGTACCGAATTCAAATTAGGTCCCAAATTAATACGGTCCCTGCGCCTACTGTAGCTTGGACAAGGGCGTAGCTTATACAAGGGGGGGGGGGGGGGAGGTCCATGAAAGCCGCATACAAGGGCGTCTAGATTTGGGGATATTATGCTGTGCCGTGCCCCGCATATGTATTGGGCTGTGGAGTGTTGTGCATTGTGAAATAGGGATTGTAAATGTACCCCCCCCCCTCCCTGCTTTTGGTAAGCACCGGCTTGTCTAAGCACAGGACCCCGTCTGACCGTCGTTTTCCTGGTTTTTTCTGACCATGGTTTTTGTGGGCAGTAATGCAACGTGACACAGTCGTGCTCTGATGGGGGGCGGGGGCACCCACCATTTTGCAAAAAGCAACCCCCCCCCCCCCGGGAGGAAGCCTGTGCTATTGCATGTGCGCACAAGAGGCGATCAGCACAAAAGCGCAGGAAGAAAGCGGCTCGTCAGTGGCCTAAAGGACCATAGGCACCTTTCTGTCGCAAAGAGTGCAACACAAAGACAACCCCCCCACCCCCTGGGAAGAGTAGGCGAGGCACTCAGAAACACTGTGCCTGGTTCCAGGCACAGTGTAATGTTTGCGTCTCCTTCTGGTGATGCTGCACCAGATAATTGAAATGCCTGAATTGCAAATTTGTGCTCCATTCGGCGCAGATGCGCCGACAAATCTCGTTTTGGCTAATGTGTACATTTAAAACGGTACGCAACGCCTGTCCGATGTGACGTTTATTTCGAATTGTGTGTGTGGTTTCATTTCATGCAGACGTTAAAGGTATTCCACAGAACGGCGCGGCACTTCACATTGATTTACCCTGTCGTTTCAGATCCCACACATGCACAGGGAGCCAAAATTCCACGTTTCCAAAAATCTCGGCGCATTTGCGCCAAAAAAGTCCTTTTTCGCTATGTTTGGGTACCAAATTGTACGAATTTTTTTTGGTGCTTCTCTAGCGTTTTGCCCTACCATTTTTTTGTTGAACAGCCCTGTTCACCTATGTCACGTTCAGCTTTCTCTACACTCCCCTTCCCATGTACAGCACTGGTCTTCTGCGCTGCAATCCATGCCTTTCTATTCTGTAGGTCTTGATCCGCCGTTTCTGCCGGCTTTTCCTCCCCTCCTCCGCTGTGCCCTGATTTCCCTTCTGCCCTGCAGCTAGCAGACACGCACAAGGCAACATATTGCAACACAACGCATGTCCATTCGGCTGCGAATGGGGTCCTTTCTCTGATTGCCCTTTCTGATACTGCTTTGAGTACATGCCGTTTGTGCCGCAATATCACAATTATGACCTCGTTTCTCCGGCAGGGGATTTGGTATGGTTTTAATTTATATTACCCTCCCCCCCCCCTTGCACAAGCACCAGGAAAGTCAGGAAAACGACGGTCAGACCGGGTCCCGCTGCTTGGACAAGGCGGTGCTTGCGCGCAACGCGCAGTACCAAAAGAATAAATGTCACCGAAAACCTGCCCATACCTCACCCTAAGCACAATTGTCGTAACAGGGCACTAAAACACAATGTGCAGGCAAACTTCAGCAAGTTCTGGAGGTCCCCACTGCCCATCAGGGGCATCAGGAGCTGTGGAATGGTCAGACCAGGTCCCGGTGCTTAGACAAGGCGGTGCTTCCGCAAGGGGGGGGCAAAGGCTGATTCTTGTCCTGGACGCTGTGCGACGGGTTAAGCGAGGGGGTTATGGGTTAGGGGTGCTTCCACAAAAGGGGGGGGGGGGGGCTCTGATGGGTTGTTTCGAGTGGGTAGTTTCAGCCATCCACGTCCCTCGAAACCGGCGTGCTCTGCACGCAGCCACGCAGCCGCACGGTCGTTTAGTACTCCCCGCCCGGCAGTGCCGGGGAGTCAAACGCCTGGTATTGAGGGACCGTTCACCGGTTTCCGGAGGACCAAGGCGAACGACTGGGCGTAGATCTGCATCTTCTTGGCCCCACGCCCCGGGCCCCAGTAGAACGCGCCCACTTTGTGCTGGTGGAACTCCCACTCGTTGATGACCTGCATTTCCACGGGCCCCCACCGGGGCTGCAGGACCTGGCGGGTGCACTCCTCGTAGTACTCCGTGCAAGGACACTGCAAATGCCCGTCCAACACGATGTAGCCCCCGGGCTTGACCGCCCGCAGCAGCTCGTTGAGCACGGCGCACGGCAAGGGCTTGTCCTGCAACCTGGGCGCGATGGTGCAGTGAGGGAGGGAGCGACGCTTGCAATCTGAAAAGTAAAGCCACAAAATGCATACACTTCTTTTCTTGTCCTGGACGCTATGTACACAGGGTGCCGCCTGGTTCAGGGGCGGCCGGGTTTTCGTTTCCGGGGGGGGGGGATAGAGCCCTCTGGCCGGACCCCCCCCTCCCCCTAAAAGGGCTCAATTGACAGGACCCCCAAAATCCTACCGAGTCTAACCCCCAGGCCTTGGAGGTGACCCGGACCCAAAAATCGGCAAAAAATGAAAATGGGATTTTTGGAATCAGCGCGTCGAGGGGGTTCAGAAAAGTCATCATTTGCCATATATTTGGTGAAAAAAAAATCGACCAATTTCAGTGCTCAAAAAATTTTTCGGTGCCTGTCGATTAAGCCCTTTTCCTGAACCCCCCCCCCCAGTTTTGGGGGGCTCTATTGACCCCCCCCCCCCCCCCCGGAAATGAAAACCCGACATGCCCAGGGGCAGGCTGAGCCCGCGGCCTGTCCCTTCAGCCGCACCCGATGGGTGTACAGCGCGCCGGAAGGACGGCGCTGGCGGGGCTATGTACACTCAGACAAGGTGCGGCCGTGCGATGTGCCACTCCTGTGGAGCTCACGTTACAAAATGCAAGTTGGTTGGTGTTGGCAGAGATTCGCGAAAAATGCTTCGGGAATCACCAACAGGTGTCTGTGCAACGACACTTTCTGTCCCCGAAAATGGCCAAAAATGGGTCATTTTGCCTTAAAACCACCTCAAACAATAGAAAACCGGCTTTTCAGGGCAGCGACGCTTGCAATCGTCGTATTCCCCTGATCTGATGGCCTTGTCGCTTCCGGGGGCTGGGCAGTGTTCCACTTCGGGAGGTGCTCCGCAGAGGCGGGCGCACTTCGCTGACCATCCCAAACAGAATCTTCGAACGTCGCTTCGAGACACACGGGCGGAGGGATGAGAGATTCGTGGATACTTCACGCTTCATACTACTGACTGTTTCCCGGTGTTGTGCCGATTCCTCATGCGAAGCCACCCCCACGTATTCATGGCTGTCTCAAATCCAATCGTGATGTTTCATTACAACTTCTGTCCCCGTCGACCGCGGTTGCAGGTGCGTAACGGGGGGGGGTCCATCCACAAGGGCAGGAAGGGAGCAGTCGCGATGTCAGACTGGATCAGGCAGGCAGAAAGGCAGCGGGCAGAGCCCACAGAAGGTCAGCCCTGAGGGTACGTCTGCCCGACGCACGCCCGGCGCACCCGGAGCACCCGGAGCACCCAACATCCAAATGAATGTTCCGGCCATCCATCCCGATGCTTTACACCCAAACATCACTCCCTCCCAGGCTACCAAAATCCCCCCGTCTCGGGGGCCCACGTGTGGGCGGAATGGCTGCATCACCCCTGCCTTCTCGGGGGTCCCCAACAAGGGGACCAAAAATTGGGGAAAAAGGGGGACAACTGGGGAAATAGAGGAAAACTTTGCACGGCGCGCCCGACGCGCTCACATACTCTCCCTATATGACAGAGGCATGCAGCGGGTGCTGTCCGTGTCCTCTGCTCCGTTCCTTGAACCCCCTCCCTCCGCAGGCGGCGGCGCCCATCGGCCTCTCACCCCCCAGCGCCCTCCCTCCCCCTGCCTGGCCTATCCTTCTTTCCCTCCTCCCCCTTCCTTTCCTTTGGTGGGGTGTGCCAATTGAGCCCCCCGACCGTCCCTGTCTCACTGCTCCGTGTCGGGTCCACACAGGGGGGGGGGGGGGGACAACAGCCGTCGCCGCTGGCCAGGTGCGTCCAAGTGGTCCTGCAGTTGCATTTCACATCCGGCCCTGTGCCGAGTGAGAAGCGAGCTTTGTGTCAAGGCAGAGGCAACCAACCAGGCCTTTGCTTAGTGGGCGGGGGGGGGGGGGGTCAGGGCGGGTTCCTAGTGAGGAGCCTTGTGGATGGCGCTGGGTCCTACTCAGTTGCCCATGGGGCGGGGCTCCTTCCTACTGAGCTGACAAGCATGTGGGGCTGGATCCTACTGAGATCCCCTCACCAGCGCAAGGGGGTCACCCCCCGCCCCCGCCCCCACTAAGCAAAGGCATGCAACCAGCCCCCCACTCGGCCCCAGAGAGGGGGCACCTGACTTGCTTGTGGGGATGCTGCGTGCCGTTCATGAAGAGGTGATAGAACGCCCCGAAGGAGATGACGTGGTCGAACGCCTGGCTGGGCAGCCACTGCAGCCGGGAGCCGTCCGTGTGGCAGAAGCAGGACGTGCCGTCCGCCGCGTTGGCGTGCCGGACCGCCGTGTCCACCAGGTCGATGCCGAACCCGTGGGCCCGGTGGCGCTGCGCAAGGTGCCGCAGTTTGGTGCCGCAGCCGGAGCCCCAGTCCAGCACGAAGTCGCGGGCCTTGAGGGTGGGGATGCGGGCGAAGATGTGGGCGGCGATCAGCAGGTGGTCGTTCTTCGTGAGCATGACCCAGTTGTCCAGCCCCGCGGTACAGGCCCATTCCGCGTAGTTGCTGTACCTGTGGGCGGGGGGACGCGGGAGGGAGGGTCGCGGGCCCGCGCACGACAGCTCGCCCACTCGCTGACGGATGGTGCCCTGAACGGGCCATTGCTTGAGGACCTCCCGGGGGAGGAGGGGGGGGGGGGGTTGGGGCCCTGGCCAGACCCGGCCGACCCACTCCCCCCCCACATCAGAAAAACTTTCCACTGGCAAAAAATGAAGTTTATCAAAGGGTCCGGAAATTTGAGGCCGACTTTGAGGGAATGTTTGCCCGGCGCAGGCCCGGCGCACTGCCTTTGTATTAAGTATCCTATCTCTAGCGCCACAGTTATCCTCACCTTGGGAAGTCCCCCAAGTAGACCGCACTAGACCGCAAACCTTCCGTGCAAGGCACCTTGTATAAGCCAAAATATGAGAATTCAACAACACAAAATGGCACTCCCACCACTTCCAATCACCACCCGTGCCATCGTCATGAACCGGGTGCAAGGGATGGGCCGGATTCTTAGACACGGCAAGAAGGTACTCCAAACTGTTTGGTGAGGTGGGGGCAAAAACAGGCACGGGTGGGGAATGGTAAAAAAAAGATGCCCGGCGCATGCCCGGCGCACTACCGCTCCCCCTTTAGGTACACAAACTTTTTATTGGCCTCTGACCCCCATCCCCCCCCCGCCGCCTTTGCCCCCCCCCCCTTTCTCCGTAAGCAACAGCCTGGCCCTGAACCAGGGATGCCAATCATATCACCACAAAAAAAAAGTCCAGCACCCCTCAATCTTGATAGTGCTCTAGCCAACCAGCAACTTGCTGTCGTTTACCCGCCGCCCGGTGTTCGTTGACCATCATCTGACCTCCGTTGACTAGAAAGCGGACCCTATTCCAGGCGGCAGCATGCGAACGAGAGCCTTTGCCAGCCGAGGATCCGCCAAACCCGGCAGATGAAGGCCGATTACATGGGAAAGGTGGTTTGTCCTGCTGACAAACTGTTGTCCAGAAAGGGGTAGGGGCGGGTCGGGCCGGTGCTTAATCTTTATTTCCGCAAGTGGGAGCCCCCCCCCCCTCCCGTATGGTGACGTGTGAGCTGTCACGTGTGTCTTGTTGGTTGAGGTGAAGTCAGCACACCACGCAGCACATCCAGCCCCCCCACCCCCACCTGTGTGACATGCAGTCCATCGGTGGTTTCTTTACGGGGCCCTGGGTAGTCACCTATTCATTCTTCACCGCACGATGCGGTGGTGGGTGGGTGGCTGTGTGACATTCCATCTGGTTGTTGCTCCTTTACGGGGTCCTGGACAGTCACGTGTTCTTCCCTTCGCATGTTGCGTCGGGTCGCTGCTTTCTGTCGCCCACTGCGGCCGGTGCTTTTGCTGGTGTCGTTTCCGCGTTCGCGGAGCCCAGTAGTTGGTGTGTTGGGGCTGTGCTCAATGTGGCATGGTGTGCCGTGTGCGCGTCAACGGCGCCCAATAATTGGCGTATTGAGGATGTGCTGGTTGTTGCAGGGGTCGTTTGACTGTTTTTGCTGTCCACACACCTCTGTCCACAGGCCATCCGTAACTTGCCTCGCTGTGTTTCTGTGTGCGTGAGGCCTGGGTGCCCTGTTTCTCCACGTGTTGTCCCGGCCATCCACCATATGTCCTTTTCCCTCTCACGGCTGGTCTGCCCCTGATGGGCTCCCGCTCCTGTTGCGCAAACAGCCCATCTAGGCTGCGGGAGACACCCCCCACCTGATGCCGGTTGAGCAGGGGTTGCCCTGGCACCTGGTAGCAACGGGGCTGGCTGGCCAAGCCATCCCCTTTATTGTCGCTGCCTCCCACGCGCACGCTCTGCCCTCCGCTCCATTCTGGTTCCCTGTTCCCGCTATTCTGATTGCCTCTCCTGCCTTGCTGTGCCCCTCCTCCTTGTTTGCTATTCTCGCCCTTGTCCCTCCTGGTGTGGATCCCGCGTTTTGTGTGTCTGTGTTGCTCCTCCCCCTGTCTGTTGGCGCTCCTGGGTGCCCCTGTCGCGTACCCCCTCCTGTCCCACCCACCTGCCCCCCCCATACAAGGGTTTCACATCTCCGTACGACGACGTGAACTATCCCGTGCGCGGTTGGCTGGTCACGGCCCCGTTGCCACCTCCGTGGCGGGCACCTCCCGGCGTGCGGGGCGCAGCTCCCGCCCTTGTGGAGTACGTGGGCACCTTGTAGAGGGATGGGGGGGGGGTGTTTGCTGATGGCCTGCTCGGCGTGCGCCGCATTTGGTGGTTGCTGGAGTGCTCGCACCTCATGGTTCCCTTGTGTATTGTTGTGTGTCCTGTTGGGGCTCGTCTCACTGCCGTGTGTGGGGCGGCTCTGTGCCCAGTTGCTTTGCTGCTTGCGTTCCTCCCAATTCCGGGCTCTTTCTTTTTGTGCTGGCACGCTCATTGCTGCCGGTGTGCGGCGCTGGGGGGGCAGCATGTCGCTCCCTGCATCCCCTTGTGGCTGTCGGGTTGTCCCACTTTCAGTTGGGTGGTACCAGGGGCAGTGGGCACTTTTGCACATGTCTCCAAATCTACAAATTGACCTGTCACTTGTCACTGGTGTTTGTTGGGGTTGTTCTGGGGTGAATTTGGTGCAATGTTGCTCTTTTGCATTCTGGGCTGCTGAGGGGCTCCCCGTTTGAGGACTTCACTCCAGGCTGTCCACACCTCGGAGCTAGGGACTCGTGTGAGTCCACCCCCTGGTTAGTTGTGTGCAGTGACCACCAATGGTTTGGACGCTGTGTCTCATAACCGTGCCCAAGGCCCCTGCACTAGGCCCCCCCTCTTCAGTGGTTGGGCCAAATTTTGCTCCGCGCCTTCGGCCGATCACAAATTTTCTCTGACACCTTTGGCGCCAATTGGTTTAGACTAAAAATTTTCGTGCACGCCTTTGCCGCCTCTAAAACCTCAGCACCACGGGGGGGGGGGGGGGGGCTGGACCCACCCGACCACCTCCCTTGGGGCACAATCATCATTTCCACTGCGACAGTATTGGTGTGCTTCGGCTCCGTACAGCGCGTAGATGTTGGTATGTACGTTTCGCTGATGGCTGTAGGCCTGGAGAATGTCGTTGGTTATGAAGACACAGCGGCAGCCACAGCCACATACTCACTGCCTGCATTGGACCCACACCCCCTTTAGTGGGACTCTGACGAGGGGAGATTCAGTGGTCGGTTCCGATTGACTGAATGTCCCCGCCATAGACAGTTTCAGCCTTTAGTCCAAAAGGGACATCAACACACAATTCCCGGGGGGGCGACTACAACTGGTCCTGATGCGACACCCCCCCCAGCTATCTGTCAAAACTTGCGGGGGGGGGGGGATTGGGGCGGGGGGGGGGGGGTTGGCGGGAGGGTGGGGGGGGGGGTATTGGCAGCTTGGCGGGGGGGGGGGGGTGCGCAACCCACTACTACCACATGCATACCTCAAGGGGGTGTCTGGGGGCATGGGGCTATAGTGGTATGTATGCGATAATAGCGATATCTTGTCTCAGCCAGAAAAAAAGTCTTAAGGGTCTGAAGGACCAAAGGCATAGTACCCCTCTCAACTAAGCATGGGACAAAAAATTTGGCGCCGTTGGCGCCATGGCCCCCACACCGCTATCTTTCAAAACTCGGGGGGGGAGGGGGGGGGGGGGCTGGGGGGTGTCGCATACAAGCACTGGGCCTGGACGCCCCCCCGGGACACAATTGCTCGTGTGAACTCTGATTAGGGGGTGAGGGGGCTGGCAACATACCCGGGCCGCGGAGGGTAACACCAAAAACCGCCGGGGGCCCCAATCCTCCCCCGCGAGGCACAAAACGCCTCCACGGGCAGCGGTGGGGTAAGAAAAGCAACTCTGCCGACACACTGGACACGAAGCCAGCCACCCACACGCCACTGCACGGTACCGAAAGGCAGCCCTTAGACCATCACCACTCCAATTGGCTCATGGCCGGCGGCTTTCAGCACAACCACAAAAAACGGAAGGGCACACAAGGAACGGAGTGTCGGAGTCCACTGTCCAGGACAGAGCCGTCTGGGTCGTCTGAGTCGTCATTTACTTTGGGACACTGGATAATACCTTTTCTTTCTATATTGGTTGTTCAGATTGGCACCATGAAGTGTTTTTACTGCCCACAAAAAGACGCGTCTGTGGTCCTCTGGGATCCATTGTCCCACGATGATCAAATTTTTCTGCGGGACAAGTACCCTGATGCTGGTCAGGGGGCAGTTTGTGACTTGGGAGTGAGTGGTCCGTTTTTGTTCACTTGGGCCTGAGACGATTTGTAGCAGCCCTGTTGCCCCTCCAACCCCAAGCCTGCCTCCCCCCTGCATGCCCACCCATGGGCCGTGGGCGCATGGAGGCTAAGGGGAGGCTGCCTGTGGCTGACATTTGGGGTTAGCAGCGGGGTTTGGAGGCTAACTGCTCAGAGATTGACCGGTGGCTAATTGTCGACCATTGGCTGCTGACCACTGGCGCAGGGTGGTTGGGGCTGAATGTAGCAGGGCTGGGGGAAAATTGAAAAGCCCCAGGGGGGGGGTTGGGTTGGGTTGGGTCAAGGCCTCGCCTGGTCGCCTACCCACGGTCCGCGCCGCCTTCCCTGCGGGACCCGACTGGGCGGCCGTACCCGGGTGTCCGGTCACAAGGCCTCCCGGACTGTTGACCGCCCCCAGACCCCGCGGTGGCGCTCGCGGGCGGGAGATGCCGCCGTGCCTGTGTGTATGTGCCCTTGTGTGTCTGAGGGGGGGGGGGGGGGCTGTGGCACACCTGCTTGCTCCATTGTTGTTCGGCGTTGGCGCACATGGCGCGGGGAAGTGTGTGCCTGGTGCTCCAGGCCCCGGCAGGGAGGCTGGAGAGCCTGACGCTGAGCCCGCCGGGGGAGATGTGGGCCTGGGCTCGCAACCTCCACGTCACAAGGACATGCTACCCAACCACTCCACGACTGCCTATTGGCACGGGAAGGCGGTGGTACGTGGCACGACTGGGGTCAGACCCGCACTCCTTGACTGCCTTAGGCACAGGTGGTGCTGCCTCGCGGGCTGGGTCCGGCTCCCACGGCCGAGGGCGTACCCTGGGCAGATGGAGGGGCACCAAGGCGCAGAGTGTGCTTCCCTGCCCTGGGTGCCACCAGTGCTAGCTGCACTGGCTGCGGCGCTACAGCCCGCGTAGACGAGGGGGCCCAGAGGGCACCACACCCGAATGGCCTCTCCGTTGAGGAAGGGGGGGGGGGGGGCAGGGGTCGGCTGGTGGCTGTCTGGCCTCCAGGGGTCACCCACAACTGCACTGGAGTGCACGGGGCTGTGCTGGCCTAGGCGTCTGTGATGAAGTTGGTGGGGCACGTGCACACCTGGAGGTTCCCTAGGCAGGCCGCTCAAGGGATACCCACAGCGGTCAAGCTGTGAGCCCTTCACAGCCTCCACTTTTTAGGCCCTGAGGGCGCCGACTCCGTGCACCCCTCCCGTCGGGGGCGCAGGCTGGGGGGGGGGGGGGGGGGTAGGGTGGTGGATGGGTCTACCTGTTCACTTGCGTGGGAGAGGAGGACCACCTGCTGGGTTACCATGCGGGTCCCAGATCCCAACATACTTGTCGCTCGGCGTCCGCTCCCTGAGGGACCTGGATCACCATGTGACGGCCTGCAGTGAGGGTGTGAGGGCATGCGGGGGGGGGGGGGGGGTGCTGGGCCTGCTTTCGGTCCGGCCCCATTTCTGTTGGGGGGGGTGGGGGCAGCAAAAGGTCTGCTCCCCTGTTTCCTGGTCCCCACGAGGAACCAGCCCACGGCCTGCACCCTCGCTTTGTGGTGGCTGAAATTTGGGCCGACAGAGCCCAGGGGGGGGGGGGGGGGCTTGGAGCCCCCTTTCAAGACCCCCCCCCCCCTTTGGAGGGGGCGCTCCAAGGGCAGGCAGCCAATGGAGCCCCTTTTTTGTACCCCCCCTTTTCCCGTGCTGACGGGGTGATGGATGTACAGCCGTTTTGACACTTCCCTGGCCCTTGGAGCCCTTCTGGGGCACACATACTGAGGAATTAAGTGTGCGGCCCTTTGGAGCCCCTTTTCCCAACCCCCCCTTTAAATTTTTGGGGGCTCCAAGCCCCCCCCCCCCCCCCCCTGGGGCCTCTTAATTTTCCACCAGCCCAGGGCAATGGTCAACAAGGGAGGCCGATGGGCAATTGGGAACGGGGTTGGCAGGGGCACAGTCCAGATGTCAAGAGGGGCTTGGCGCACCTTTTGGCGTCCATGACAGCCACTTCTTCTGCAACAACGGCGTGCGCTGGGCACCTGGCCAGTAAGCTGCAGCAACTGGGGTGCTTGGCCTCGCACACCACGGTATCGTTCTGTGGGTGGGACAGTGTGTAGTTTCGCAGCTGCATCCGCTTGGTAGGGTTTAACAGGAGGGCCTCATTGTCGCCGACCGCGGGGATGTCGCCGGTGTTACCCACCGCCGCACCGTGGTGGTGGTGGCGATGAGTGGCGGTGAGAGTGGCGCAAAGGCAAGCAAATGCTGCCTGCAGCCACAAAGCCATCCATAGGCTGGTGGAAGAAAGGGTGGGATAGCGTGGGTCAACTTGTGCAGACCACCCTGATCAGACCACCCTTATCGCTAACGAATCGTGTCGTTCTGGAGGAAATTCCTGCAGTGTTCCGGCACTTGCCTCACCAACGGCCGTTTTAGGGGAACTGGGGTACCCCCTGCCCCCCTTGGAATCCCCCCCCCCTAATGTCAGGCCAGTCCCCCCCCCAGGGGGGGGGGGGGTAACCAAGTGTTTGTCCCCCCACAACCCCAGTTCTAGTGTAACCTGAAGAAAATTTTTCTTTGGCGCCTTCGGCACCTAGTGTTTCCTGTGCTTTTTGGGCCAAGTGACGGTCCCCCCCATGGGGGGCGGGGGATTGCAAGGGGCCATAAAGCACCGGATACAGAGCTCACATATGCCCCCGTGTCACAGGCATATGGTCATCGCCACAAACTTCAGTTCAATGTTTGACCTTCTGCTTTGCAGTACCCCTCAAACGTGGGCCGAATGTTGCCTTGAGCTCACCGCAGTCAGCGGCTATCGAATGTTTCTTCGCCCGTTTGGATAGGCCTACAAGCCTACACCCCCCATTGGGTCGGTTAGGCAGGCATCCCAGAATAACAAAAGCAACGGCTCCACGGCAGGCCAACCGGGACCTGGGCTCGAACCCGTGTTCTGTGGTGTGTGTGTGTGCAGTGCATTTCCGGTTTGCTGCTTGGCCGTCACCAATACAACCGTTCTCCCAACCGCCCGCTCCCGTTTCCCAGTGTACCTCCCCGGGGTTCGAACTGTCCGTTGGTTCATATCTCGAACCCAAGCCCAGAGGCAGGGCCGGCCCCATCGCCTCCATGGGAGGCTCCGCCGGACCTGGCCTCCAACCCGAAGAGCACTGTGACGTGTGTGCTCAGTGCATTTCAGGTATGCTCCTCCCTCATGGAGTGTTTTCTGTTGTCCGTGGGGAGGGTCAAAATTTAAGTGCAAAACAAAGCGGCCGACAGGAGGGAGTTATCTATGGACCGTGTTAAAAAAAACACCAACTATGAGCCCCCCAGAGTTCGAACCTACCCCCAGGGACTCCAGGGCTGGGTGGCTGTCCACTATAGTGCCACAACCATGTGCCCATTTTCCATGCATTTGTCCTCATACCTTGAAAGTGTCCTGTTAGGGTGTCTGGGATGTTCGGGGCTTCCCAACCATCCTTGGGGTTTGAACCTCGACTAGAGGACTGACGTTGGGTGTTGTGCTACTGTGCTATTGTGCTATCTCTCTATGTCCAGAGACGGGGGCATGGGGGGAGTAGGGCACAACTTCTGTCTGTTTCTGTATTCTGGTCCATTGACTTCTGTGGAGAAGTCCGACCCAGATCCCACAGTGGGGGGTGGGGCTTGCATCACATCACTCTTGGTACTTATGGATCGCGCCCAAGTGAAGCGCGGGACAGGGAAGCTTGGGCCAAACTGGGCCTCCCCCCTCTCCCCGGCTGGGGGGAGGGGGGGGTTGGTGCACCTCTTTTTGTGGTGCGTACTGGCCATGGTCCTCTTTTTGTTAGTGTCACTGACATCAGTGCTAGTGCTGTGATCGGTTCCTTCTGTCCATCCACGCAGCTTGCTGTCATCAGAATTCGAAGTATCACACTGGAGTAAGCCTGTCGTTGTGGCTTCCCGGGATGCCCCCTCTTCTGGCTCATTCATTTCAACCAAGCTCAGCGACAGCCATATGGCCCCCGGGTGATCGTTTGGTGAGATGTCTGTGCTATCCTCCACCCCAATCACAGTGGTTTCCTGCACCGCATATATATTTTCGGGGGAGGGGGGGTCGCTGCAGGACACGGTGCTTGTTCATGGGCTGTTTGTGTGTCTTCTGTTCGTCGTGAAAAGGCTATGCGCGGCAGCGCCCACAGTGTGCTCAAACACATTCCTTCCACTGCGAGTCTCTGTGCTGTATCATTTCCCTCTAACCTTGTGTGCCCCGGCACATAGATTCACTTCATTATTCTGCCTGGCCGTTCCATTTCCAATAACAGTTCTTCCAAGATTGAGACATTGCTTATCACCCCCCCCCCCCCCTGGGTGGGTAGGCGTGTACTCAGGGAGAGGTAGGCCAGTTGCCATTTTAGCCAGACGGTCGACCTCATCGTTACGTTTGATTTCTATTCGCTCTTCCTTGGTTTTGGCCTTGGCTATATCCCTGTGGCTTGGGACCCACCTCGACCGGAGGGGCTTGTTCTTTGTTTCCTCCACGATGGTGAGACGTAAATCCATATCGGAACACTCCCTATGGGGAGGATGTAGGGCGTGGTCCACAACTGCTTTGTTGTCATAAGTTAGTTCCTGATTTGTGCTAGCCAAAGCCGAATTAACTGCAAAACTTTGTAGTTCTGCCCTGTATGAGGTTTGTGGTCTGGTCACTCGGGTAATGACCTGCAGTGGACCGCAAGTGATGGCACCTCCTGCTCTGTATATTGTTCTTCCTCCTACTTCCTGAGTTAGTTTACTCCCGTCTCCATACCATATATCGCCTTCTGCCTGCTTTCCATTGGTGTAGCACTTTATTCCTGCCACCTCCACAGGGGTAAACCCTGTTGGGACTTCGCCGTCCGTGGGATCATCATGTGCACTGCATCGTGTTATGTACCTTCTGGCTACTTCAGGTATGCCCACTGCCACTTCTTGTTGCGTGATCCATTCTTCATCCCCGGATGTGTGCTCATCAATGAGATTTGCGGAAGTGGGCGGTCTTCTGCGCGGGGCCAGCACTAGTGTAGTGTTTCCTCCTATCTAGGACAAGACTGTGACGTAGTCACAAAGAGGTGTCATCATGCGTTCTATGGGTTGTGCCACCAATCTGGACAATCTACCAGTGGGTTTCCGCAGTAATCCTTGAACACGGGTGACATACCTAGTTCTATAAGCCCAGTATATTTGTTGTAGTCCTGGTCCTCCATACTTGATAGGTGAGTTGATGTGGGTGACATTGTGAGCCTTGTAGATGTTCTCTTTGTTATGTTCTAATCCTTTTGCAATAGCCACAAATTCTAAACATATTTTGTCTGTGTGCTGAAACATGCGGTCATGTGGGATGAACATGGTATGATACAGCCAGCGTGGGATGAGCACAGAGTTGAGCAGTTGTACCCGTTCAAATGCATTTAGTGGTAATGCCCTATACCGGGTGAGATCAGACTCCACTTTAGCCAAGACTTCATCTCTGGCTCTTAGTGCCCACGAGGGGTGCGCCATTATATGCCCTAAATATCTAAATATGGGGGGTCGCACCAGTATGTCCTTGCCATTCCATCGAGTACATTATGTTGTGGCACCTGTCTCTTTTGCCTGGCCCACGGGGTTGTGGCCCATTTATATACCTATGTCTTACCCGGATTTGTTTGAAACCCTAATATGAGGGACAACTCTTGTACCCTCTTCAGCACCCGTTGCATATCGTTGGCGTTATTGGTGACAACCGCAATGTCGTCAACATATACAAAAAAACTAGCTTCAGGACATTCTTTGGCCAACGTTGCGTGGAAGGTCTCATAGACCAACACAAACAATGCCGGTGACAGGAGGCAGCCCTCTTTGATGCCCCTAGTCAGAGGAAAACGTAGTTTTCCTTCTTTTTTTTTGACTGACTCCAGAAGTTCAAAGAGTACTCAAGACTGTGCTTGGGAAAGTGGGCGTCTCCAGCATATGATACAGTGGATCCCCGCAAAGCGGGGCACATGAGGAAAATGAGCACATGAGGAAAATGGGCACATGAGGAAAACGTAGTTTTCCGTACTGGCATGTACTGAGGGTGTATATGGATTTGACCATGCAACTCACATGCGGTGGCGCCCCTATTGCCTGTAGCGACTCTACAAGACACACATGCAGGGTACTAGGAAAGGCTTTGGCAATGTCGAGAAGACAAATGTAACTGCCTTCGGGTCTCTCATGTAATTCCATAAGGAGGTTCATGGCTTGCTGCGAGGTGGTGTCACCCTTACGACTACCCGCTTGAGTGTCAAACAGTGCTGTATTTATGGGTTGCTGTATGGCATCCAAAATAAGCCGGGCTAGTACTATGTATATGCTATTGGATACACTGATGGGCCTATAGTTCATGGCAGACGTCGTGTTGCCCTTCTTGTACAGAAGGGAGAGCCTAGCTTCCAGCCAATGTGGTGGGATTTCCCCTGTCCCCCATACGTCAAGGATGGCTTGATACAGATCCCATCGGAGTTCCTTAGGGAGCCATTGCAACAGGTGCGGGGATATCTTGTCTGGTCCGGGGGCTTTCTTTTTGGGCTGCTTTATGACTTCGCAAAATTGCTTCCATGTGGGGTTGCCTAGCTTAAACCCTTCCTGTGGGCGGAGTATGTCATTCATCATAGACATGGCTTTGTCCTGGTCCCATGGGGGGTCACCAGAAACATGGGGGAGATGCCGCCGTGCAGATCCTTCTGTAGGCTGTGGGCTAGAAGTACGAAAAGGGGTGAGGAGCCACATTCGTAGCGACTAGAAGAAATTTTTCCCTCGGTGGTGTGCATTCCGTCGAAACTGTCGTAATGCTTTATGGGCGCCCCTCATTTCCTTGTCCCCCATGTATGCCGCCCAGTCGTGTAGTGCGTATGGGGAGCGTGGATTGGCAATGATGGCACTACGTAGTGCTTGTTCCCGGGGGTCGGTCTCAGGTTCTTTTCTTGGATGCTGTATGACAAACTGTGTGATTTCATTGAGTATCATGTCGGCCCTTGCGACTGGAGCGCAGTCGGTATGAGGATGCGCCTTGGACCATTTGGTCATATGCCGTTTGAACTTGTAAAAAAGGGACTGGGGCCAATGGGCTACAGACCCGTATCCTTGAGGTGGAGGGGGGCTGTCCTGGCATAGCGCGTGACATAGCGCGACCATAAGGACTCTTGGGGGTACAGTGGGGGGGTATACATCCCACTGTACCTAGAGGGTATGTTTGCTCGGCGCGCGCCCAGCATCCAAATGAATGTTCCAACCATCTAGCACAATGCTTTAGCCCCAAACATCACTCTCTCCTCTAGCCCAGGAACCCTAAGTACAAGCACATTGTATGACTATTGGCAATCAAATAACTTCCCATTTTTTCGCCCAACACATGGGGCGATCACACGCACCCTGCCCTTGTAGGCCCCATCATGGCCACCAACCTCAAAATCAAAGAATCCCCTTCTTGTGCGTGATGGACCACTCAAGTGGCCACACTGCAGAGTGGGAGTGCTTAACCCCAACTCGAGGGGCCACACCAAAGCATGGGAAAACATTGCCCGGCGCGCTAACGTACTCTCCCAACCCTATTGCTGCCACTACCGGATTGACTGCTTCCGGTTCCTCTTCGTCACTGTAATGTAGTGGGTGATGGACTCTAGAACCCCCATCCATTATACTAAGGCCGCAACAGGTGAACCCCAAGCAACTTCCCAGCGGGAGTGCCTGAGGCAGGCAGGCAAGGTGGAACTGGGGGCAAGTGCAAGACGAGGGATGACATAGATAATTTGGCTAGAACAAACCGAAACAGAACATCAGCAACACTTAGAACACATTCTACTGCTAGGAGAAGAAGGATATGCTCTTTTACCCTCGCCCCCCCATGTCCAGCCCCCCCAAGGGACGACGGTCCCCCCCCACCCCGGGGGGGACGGTCACCAAATGACGCCCCCCCCCCCCCCCCCGGGGGGTGGACAACACTCCCGACAAACCATTTACTGGCGCATACTCTGCAGAATTCATGGCCAGTCATGCAATGCACACAATACAAATAAGCAGAATTCTCAATGCACAGCATCCACTCATCAGTGCGGTCATGCACAACTTCAGCAGCACCACCTTGGACAACAGCCAGCACAGGCTCCTTTGTGGAACAGACATAGCGCACAACAGCGCCTTGAGGGAACATTTTCAGAGTTCTGAGGAGTGCAAGGGGTCAGAACAAAGGAGGTGACCATAATCTCAGACAACGAGGTGTCACGGTGGCACAATCCTGTGCAATATGGCAGCAACACGTTTTTTTTTGGAACTAGGCAGCGGCGCCCCCCCCCCCAGGGGGGGGGGGTGGACAAGGGGGGGGGGGGCTGGACATGGGGGGGCGTGGGTACGAGGTCATGGTACATGAGTGCAATTCAGAATGAAGCTTGTACTGTGCAACACAGTGGATGCAGGGTCCAAATGACATAACTACCGTGTGTTGCGCCCCTTTGGTTCGACACTTTGACAGGAAGGGCAGGGTTGTGAAAGCATTTCATTGCATGATTTGGCGAGGTCGGGCATTTGTGGCCTTGTTCTTATCGTTTTACTGCCAGCAGTAGAAGCACAGGCACAAGCATTCAAAGGGGTCATACAACGAATCCCGGCCAGCATTGGTCGTCAAAGCATGATGTGGGCTTGTAACATGTATCATGAGCTTCTGCTGCCAGCAGTAGAAATCGGATGGAATCTTCAGAAGTTGGGTTGGAGACTGGATTTGGAAACTGACCGGTGCATTGTCCTGGAGTTACATCACAGGTGGTAAATGATAATTTAAATGTGGCAGAGAAGGCCCGGGGGCTGTTTGGGGGCTGCTTGTGGCGCTCGGGGGAGTTGCTTGGGGAGGGCAAAGGGACAGCTTCAGGCCACAAGACGCATCACAGGGCATTAGAGGCCGATGACACTTGCCCCCCCACTTCTCCTTCCCCGCTCTTGGCGCCAAGGCTCTCCAAATCAAGGCAGTCCGGACGTCATGTGCGCACAGGACATTTTTCGTTGCAACAAAAACGGTAGTCAGCCCCAGACTTAATCACAAGAAGAGAATATGGTGGTCCGTTTCGGCATGCCTTTTGGGGGGGGGGTTCAGACCAAGATGAGCTGGCGTAGCCTGCTCACTTCACAGCACTCGAGATAACCTCTCTGGATCAAGGTTCAGAGCTGTCCAGTGCTACAATGATCCCACAATGGCCGTGGTAGCAGATCTGACACGTAGTGAGGAATAGCTGAGTCTGAAACCAGGTTTAGGCATGCCTTTTTTGCCACATCCCGCACATCAAGAACCCATTCAGTAACTCGTCGCCATACAGCAGGGCTGTTTTCCAGGCCTTGCAGCATACATGAGGGACACAAGACTCTTATGGGAGTTGCTTGGCTATGAACGATGGAGTTCTCTCGGCCAAAGGAATCCGATTGAATGTATCCTTCAAATTCACAACAGACCAAAAGTGGTTCTCGCCTATAGGGGGCGTTTTCGCACAGCGCGCGCACAGCGCGGGCACAGCGCGCGCACAGCGCACGGTGCGCCCCCATAGTAGGGAGAGGGTGTGCATTGGCTTCAGCTTGCTCATTGAGTGAATCATAATCACCAAAACGGGGCACCCTTTTTCAATGGCATGCACAACAACACACACATATGTACTAGAAATGAGGGGGAAACGCACATGCGACTCACATAAATGTAGGACAAGGGTGATGGTTAGGGGTACTAGGCAGTACTACCCAGCTTGAGTATGTGCCTTACAAAGTTTGTGCACAGCGTGCGCACGGCGCGCAATACGACACCTATGGGTGTCAGCCATCAACCATCAAACCACATGTGGAGCACACTCCCACTACCAACATGGGCCCACAGCTGATGCAAGGGTGCCTCCAGCAAATCAGCCAGCCCAGGCGCACTCTGCATCCGCTCAGCAGCAGCAAAGGAGAACCCCGGCACCACTTAGACTGCAGGTCTGGCACTCTTTCACGTTCATTTGTCACAAGGTTTGACAACACTCTTCAAAACTCCCATTGTCAAGCCGCCGAATTGTGCCTGGACACACCAACACACGTTCTGCTCCTAGTTTCAATCACAGTACGGTCTCACAAAAAATTCATCGACCAATATTTGACTCGAAAACAGGGACTGCTGTTGGGACAACACAGTGTTTGACCGCAGCACCAACAATGGCCATCACTCTGACAAAGGGCATGCAGTACAATGGCCTGGCACATTCAGCTCATTTACCCGTATGACGCTGCCAGCGGCCGTTACCGGAAGTGATCACATGAACACCCACTCCCCTGAACCCTGCGGCTCCCTCTTGCGTCTGGGATTTGCTGCTGCTGCCGACCGGCAACCTCCGAGCATTCCCAAAGACGCTAAGGCCTAGGGCTTGAACCGAGGGCCCGACACCGGCGGTTGGAACCGTGCCCACCCGTGCGCTCCCGGTCGGCCGACAAGTTCAGGACCGAAAAACATTCTTTCGGCTCGAAATCGAAAAATTCCAAAAATTATGTGCTCAGTGCTGGTTTGTGCTGCGGGGGCAGGTTCTGGCACACCGCCATCGACTGGCTCCCCGCCTCCGCCCAGCCGGAAGGGCCGGAAGGGCCGCCATCGGCTGTGGTCGGAGCAGCGAAGCTCGTGGCACCCGCAGGATGCGCGGCGCCAGTCGGACTACAGGCAGGCGCGTCCGCGAGTGCCTCCTCCAGCAGGGAAACCCCAGGCATGGCCATGAACACGCCCTCAACTGGGCTCACCAAGTGGGGCGGGAAGCCGCCCCCGTGCAGACCTTCTGGGGTCCGGTCAATGCTCGATACAACCGTCAAAAACCGAAAAAAACCGTAAATGTAGTGAAGGACGGAGCCCCATTGACAACGACCACGTTGTGTTACTCGTGTACTAGTTGCTGGGGCTGGGGGGGAAAAGGAAATAGTGAACGGCAGAAACCATCCAAATTAGTCCAGTGGCGGGTTGCTTAGTGAATACCTTAGTGTTATTATGCGTGTCACTGGACAAGGCGTGTGCAAGCTCAAGCAAGGAATCGTACCGTCCGCCTTCGAACTGCCCAACTTGTGTAGTTTTCGCATTAATCTGCGCCTGTTTTGTCAGAATGCGGTGACTCTCAAAGAATAGAATGTGGTGTGTGGCATCAGCTCCATTACTGATTCATCAACTGCAGTACACTACGCCCTACACTACACCAACATTGGCGGCAACAAAGTACCCGGGGTGTCGGCTGCGGCTGGAGGGCGTTACGAGGCACCTGGCGCATCCCGTGTCGGGTATACCCCCTCCGGCCACTCCCCGGGCATTTCTTACCTTCTGGAGACGTCTCCACATCCGACAAACGTCGCATGCACCAGCGTATCACAAGTACAGGGGGGGGCTTTAATTTAAGAGGTTTTTTTTTCGGATGACCAAAATTAAGGGGGTAAAAAATTGGTATTGCTCCTTAGAAATGAAGGAAAATTTTGGTATGCGGCCCCTTGCTGCTGCTTCCTAGTGGATGTTCATTGTGGATTCCGGGTGGGCTCTGGATGGTTGCTGTTATTTCCTGTGCAGACATAAAAAAGGCCCAAAAAAGCGAAGCAAAAAAGATACCCTAAGCTGGGTTTGAACCCAGGACCCTACCGCAACTACCAACTAAGCTACATCAGGATCTGGCAGAATTGTAACATCAGAGTGTGGATGTCATAGTGAAAAAAAAAAGGGTGAGTGTCGTTATGGCACCCCCTGACACAATATGGCACAAAGAATCCTTAAAATTGAAGGAAATATTTGGTACGAGGGAGGGCTTCGAAATTTGTCCAAACAAATTTTCCCATCGCCCAAATAAAGCCCCTTCCTGTACACAATCTGGCATCCTGATGGGGACTGCCATGCGGAAGGCCTTGTCTTGCACGCCAATATGGGCGTCAACATGCTGACAGGGGTGTCAACATTGGAGTCAATCTTCTGCCCAGGCAGTCACACAGACCGGTAGCTTTCAGGCGAACAAAAAGCTCGCCACGCGGTCCGACCCAAGAAAATAGACGTACTGCCCGCGGCCGCAGACAACGGTGCGGGATGAACGCTTTACATGACACAAGATACGCCTCCAACGCATTTCAGCAAAAACTGTATCGAATGCGCTGGCCATGTCCGCACCTCAGCCAAAGCCCAGGGCAATCGTGTACTTCGGGTCAGAGAACCGGGTCGGCAGACAACGGGTGGCCCAGAACGGCACCCCTGCGGGTCCCTCCCTCTCAACAGATGCACAGCAACCACAAGGGCCAGCAGTTCCTGAGTGGGCCCCCAGTGGAAGTGCTCTGAGGGCGCCGCCCGCGCACCGCGCACGCTGCGGCATTCAAGTATCCCGGGTTGTATGCCACGCTGCACAACATAGCTCCAGGACTTGGAACGGAGTGGGGGGGGTGACGTGCAGCGCATGCGCACCAGGGGCTCATGGATGCGGCCCAATGCACGCGCCCCGGTGCACCGCGCACCGCGCGGGCGGCACCCTCTGTGGCCTGACTGGCCTTCATGTTGGCGCCATTTGTTTGTGCTGGCGCCTCTTGCCCTCCTGCCTGGTCGCTCCTGGTCACGGGCCATGGTACACGTGGCGGCTGTCCCTTTTTGCACCCGCAGTTGGTGCAGCATTGGAATGAGGCAAACAGGGTCAAAAACGAGTGCCAACCGCTGGCAGAGTCAGCGGCTTGCTGCTTGCCCTTTGGGCCAGCACCCAGGGGCGTACTCCCACACGCTCCCACTCAAGCAGGTCCAATCGTTGCAGGGGGTATGCCGAGGCGGACCACTTCAGGTGCTGGATTCACTTCTGGGCAAAACGCGGTTGTGTCTCCATCATATTTTTTTGCGCTAGGTGTTGCAACAGCTGCTGGGGTATCAGCAGCCGGCATCCGTATGACACAGAGAGCACTGGGTTTCTGGACTGCTCTCACTCTTAAGTTTTCAGCAATCACCATACAGTCTCGTCTGTGTCCGGGCTGGCATAACTTCATCTGTGTCCGGGCTGGCATATGTACAGAGTCGTACTATGCAGTCAGACGGTGCAGCCTAAAGGCTGCTTCAAATAGATGGGTGGGGGGGGGGGGGGGCGGGGCCTTTTGGAGCAGGGTGGCCCGGCAACAAATTGCAACTGAGGAGTAATCCAGTCTAGATACATACAAAATTCGAAAACTTTTATTTGCTCGCACCGCTCGCAAACATTAGTTATCTGCGAACCAGGGCAGTATTAGAAGGGGGTGTTGGGGGGAGGGGGTCTGGGACCCAAAAGTTTGTGTACCACAAATGGCCTGACCAGATTCTCCCAAGTGTGAAGTTCGCTTTTCCTGCAATGGTCCCTTTGGTCTGGGGGTGGGGGGAGGGTTTGGCACAAGGCCTTGGTGGTTGGCTCTGTTTGCTCTGTCTGGGGGCGGGAGGGGGGTCCAGGGTTAACCCCCCCTCCTCCGATGGCGTATCAGCCATTGTACTACTTCCATGCTGCGGACCTTCCTCCCTCTGGGGGGGGGGGGGGGTGGCACACACATGTAATGCCCAGGGCCGATGCCTCAGCGACAGACAACATGTCGGAGGCCGAAGGGCCCTGCGCAAGTGAAGGGGAAGCATGCGAGTCATGGAACAGCACAGAACTTGTTCGCGTGGAGTAGGACCCGAGTGCATCGGTGCAGCGCAGTGCGAAGCGACACGTTTGGTGCGGGGGAGGAGGGGGGGGGCGGGGGCGGGGAGCGTGCGCACGGGGGCCCCAGGCATGGAATTGGTCCTGCAACGTGGGCAGCTCAAGCCCGGTGTCCAGGGCGTCTGTTCAGCGGCGAGGGGGGGGGGGGGGTTGGCACAAGGCCTCGGTATCTGATTGTTTGCCTTTGGCGGCGCCCATCGGCCTCTCGCCACTTGCACAATCTGACCCTCTGTGGGTCCGAACGTGTTTTGGTCGTGTCAATGGAGCCCCCGGATGACTTGTCCTGTTTGACTACTCCCGGGGTCGGCCGTCCCGGAGACGGGGCTGTTGCCCGTGCCGTTGCCGGGGGGAGGGGGGGGGTTCGGGACCCAAAATTTGTGCACCAAAAATGACCCGATCAGGTTTTCCCGACTGTAAGTTTCATTTTTTCCCACGATGGTCACTTTGGTCGGGGGAGGTGGGAGAGGGTTTTGGGGGGAGGGGGTCCCCCCTTCCTTGGCTGTTCACTATTCCAAAGCCGCCCTGCCAGTGCCCCCTCTCAGCCTGCCCCTCAGACACAGCCACAGGCACACGGCAAGCAAACGCTAGGCAGTGGAGGGGCCGGCGGGTACAGTACCGGACGGGCCCAGTCACATGGTGCACTGCTCATACCCCCGGGACCACGAGTGTGGGTGGAGGCTGGGGCCAACCCGAGGGGGCCAAACAAGAGCTGGACGTTCATCGGTTCGAAGCGCAGCCGTTGGTCGATTGGCAACGAGCCATCTGATCTGGTGCAGGCCCTTAACCCCCCGCGCCTTGTCCACGCACAGAACTTGGCGCACACAGTGTGAACACAACGGGCGCGACGAACAGGAAACCGGCATCGGTTTGTCCTGCCACGGGCGCAGCCGGTGCCGAACACCGGCGCCAAACCATCCGCCACCGGCGGATAACCGCCGGAAACCGCCAAACCGCACGTCGGGCGGTCTCCCCGACTTCACTTCACTTCACAGAGAGCAAGGGAAGGCGGCGGCCCGTTTGGACGGGGTTACGCGTTCACAGGCTCAGAAACGAAGCCCTCCATTGGTCAAGCTGCATCGCATCTTGGACCCATTACAAACCGCACCGCCAAAATCCGAGGTGCCGAAATTTACGGAACCAACGCGTAGTATTGCTTAGGCACAGGCGTTGCCTGCACAAAAGGGGGGGGACGGGGAGGGAGGCAGCCAGCCGGCTGTTGCTCACAGGCACCGTCTGAGGGTTAGAATGAAGGACAGACTTGGGTCTGCACCGCCGCAGGACGTGAGACAAGAGGCAACTGCATCCGGATCTACACTGCCTTCCTGCACGAGACCCCAATCCAGCGGTTCGCCAAATGCTGTTCAAACTTCATGGTCGTAAGGGAAGGAGAGCGCAAGGAGGCGTGTACGAAAAGGTAAACAAGACGGTGGAAGATGCGAAACTTCCCGGCGTTGAGCGAAAGTAAAGCAT
>OZ038395.1:10481318-10671050 GCA_964036045.1 Eutreptiella sp. 'Long Island Sound 2002'
GCAAAAGTGCACCAAAACGGGGGCAAAAGTGCACCAAAACGGGGGCAAAAGTGCACTAAAACGGGGGCAAAAGTGCACCAAAACGGGGGCAAAAGTGCACTAAAACGGGGGCAAAAGTGCACTAAAACGGGGGCAAAAGTGCACCAAAACGGGGGGCAAAGATGCACTAAAATGGGGGCAAAAGTGCACTAAAACGGCCGCAAAAGTGCACTAAAACGGGGGGCGAAAGTGCACTAAAACGGGGGGCAAAAGTGCACTAAAACGGGGGCAAAAGTGCACTAAAATGGGGGCAAAAGTGCACTAAAACGGGGGGCAAAAGTGCACTAAAACGGGGGCAAAAGTGCACTAAAACGGCCGCAAAAGTGCACTAAAACGGCCGCAAAAGTGCACTAAAACGGAGGCAAAAGTGCACCAAAACGGGGGCAAAAGTGCACCAAAACGGGGGCAAAAGTGCACTAAAACGGGGGCAAAAGTGCACTGAAATGGGGCAAAAGTGCACTAAAACGGGGGCAAAAGTGCACTAAAACGGGGGCGAAAGTGCACTGAAACGGGGGCAAAAGTGCACCAAAACGGGGGGCAAAAGTGCACCAAAACGGGGGCAAAAGTGCACCAAACGGGGGCAAAAGTGCACTAAAACGGAGGCAAAAGTGCACTAAAACGGGGGCAAAAGTGCACTAAAACGGGGGGCAAAAGTGCACTAAAATGGGGGCAAAAGTGCACTAAAACGGCCGCAAAAGTGCACTAAAACGGCCGCAAAAGTGCACTAAAACGGAGGCAAAAGTGCACCAAAACGGGGGCAAAAGTGCACCAAAACGGGGGCAAAAGTGCACTAAAACGGGGGCAAAACTGCACTGAAATGGGGGCAAAAGTGCACTAAAACGGGGGCAAAAGTGCACTAAAACGGGGGCAAAAGTGCACCAAAACGGGGCAAAAGTGCACCAAAACGGGGGCAAAAGTGCACTAAAACGGGGGCAAAAGTGCACCAAAACGGGGGCAAAAGTGCACTAAAACGGGGGCAAAAGTGCACTAAAACGGGGGCAAAAGTGCACCAAAACGGGGGGCAAAGATGCACTAAAATGGGGGCAAAAGTGCACTAAAACGGCCGCAAAAGTGCACTAAAACGGGGGCGAAAGTGCACTAAAACGGGGGGCAAAAGTGCACTAAAACGGGGGCAAAAGTGCACTAAAATGGGGGCAAAAGTGCACTAAACGGGGGGCAAAAGTGCACTAAAACGGGGGCAAAAGTGCACCAAAACGGGGGCTAAAGTGCACCAAAACGGGGGCAAAAGTGCACTAAAACGGCCGCAAAAGTGCACCAAAACGGGGGCGAAAGTGCACCAAAACGGGGGCAAAAGTGCACTAAAACGGGGGCAAAGATGCAGTAAAATGGGGGCAAAAGTGCACTAAAACGGGGGCAAAAGTGCACTAAAACGGGGGCAAAAGTGCACCAAAACGGGGGCAAAAGTGCACCAAAACGGGGGGCAAAAGTGCACCAAAACGGGAGCAAAAGTGCACCAAACGGGGGCAAAAGTGCACTAAAACGGAGGCAAAAGTGCACTAAAACGGGGGCAAAAGTGCACTAAAACGGGGGGCAAAAGTGCACTAAAACGGGGGCAAAAGTGCACTAAAACGGCCGCAAAAGTGCACTAAAACGGCCGCAAAAGTGCACTAAAACGGAGGCAAAAGTGCACCAAAACGGGGGCAAAAGTGCACCAAAACGGGGGCGAAAGTGCACTAAAACGGGGGCAAAACTGCACTCAAATGGGGGCAAAAGTGCACTAAAACGGGGGCAAAAGTGCACTAAAACGGGGGCAAAAGTGCACTGAAACGGGGGCAAAAGTGCACCAAAACGGGGGGCAAAAGTGCACCAAAACGGGAGCAAAAGTGCACCAAACGGGGGCAAAAGTGCACTAAAACGGAGGCAAAAGTGCACTAAAACGGGGGCAAAAGTGCACTAAAACGGGGGGCAAAAGTGCACTAAAATGGGGGCAAAAGTGCACTAAAACGGCCGCAAAAGTGCACTAAAACGGCCGCAAAAGTGCACTAAAACGGAGGCAAAAGTGCACCAAAACGGGGGCAAAAGTGCACCAAAACGGGGGCAAAAAAGCACTAAAACGGGGGCAAAACAGCACTGAAATGGGGGCAAAAGTGCACTAAAACGGGGGCAAAAGTGCACTAAAACGGGGGCAAAAGTGCACCAAAACGGGGGCAAAAGTGCACCAAAACGGGGGCAAAAGTGCACTAAAACGGGGGCAAAAGTGCACCAAAACGGGGGCAAAAGTGCACTAAAATGGGGGCAAAAGTGCACTAAAACGGGGGCAAAAAGTGCACCAAAACGGGGGGCAAAGATGCACTAAAATGGGGGCAAAAGTGCACTAAAACGGCCGCAAAAGTGCACTAAAACGGGGGCGAAAGTGCACTAAAACGGGGGGCAAAAGTGCACTAAAACGGGGGCAAAAGTGCACTAAAAACGGGGGCAAAAGTGCACTAAAACGGGGCAAAAGTGCACTAAAACGGGGGCAAAAGTGCACCAAAACGGGGGCTAAAGTGCACCAAAACGGGGGCAAAAGTGCACTAAAACGGGGGCAAAAGTGCACCAAAACGGGGGCAAAGGTGCACTAAAACGGGGGCAAAAGTGCACTAAAACGGGGGCAAAAGTGCACTAAAACGGGGGCAAAAGTGCACTAAAACGGGGGCAAAAGTGCACTAAAATGGGGCAAAAGTGCACTAAAACGGCCGCAAAAGTGCACTAAAACGGGGGCAAAAGTGCACCAAAACGGGGGCAAAAGTGCACTGAAACGGGGGCAAAAGTGCACTAAAACGGGGTCAAAAGTGCACTAAAACGGAGGCAAAAGTGCACTAAAACGGGGGCGAAAGTGCACTAAAATGGGGGCAAAAGTGCACTAAAACGGCCGCAAAAGTGCACTGAAACGGCCGCAAAAGTGCACTAAAACGGAGGCAAAAGTGCACTAAAATGGGGGCAAAAGTGCACTAAAACGGGGGCAAAAGTGCACTAAAACGGGGGCAAAAGTGCACTAAAACGGCCGCAAAAGTGCACTAAAACGGGGGCGAAAAGTGCACTAAAACGGGGGCAAAAGTGCGCTAAAACGGCCGCAAAAGTGCACCAAAACGGGGGCAAAAGTGCACCAAAACGGGGGCAAAAGTGCACTAAAACGGGGGCAAAACTCCACTGAAATGGGGGCAAAAGTGCACCAAAACGGGGGCAAAAGTGCACCAAAACGGGGGGCAAAGATGCACTAAAACGGGGGCAAAAGTGCACTGAAACGGGGGCGAAAGTGCACTGAAACGGCCGCAAAAGTGCACAAAAACGGGGGCAAAAGTGCACCAAAACGGGGGCAAAAGTGCACTAAAACGGGGGCGAAAGTGCACTAAAATGGGGGCAAAAGTGCACTAAAACGGGGGCAAACGTGCACTAAAACGGGGGCAAAAGTGCACTAAAATGGGGGCAAAAGTGCACTAAAACGGGGGCAAAAGTGCACTAAAACGGGGGCAAAAGTGCACTAAAACGGCCGCAAAAGTGCACTAAAACGGGGGCGAAAGTGCACTAAAACGGGGGCAAAAGTGCGCTAAAACGGCCGCAAAAAGTGCACCAAAACGGGGGCAAAAGTGCACCAAAACGGGGGCTAAAGTGCACCAAAACGGGGGCAAAACTCCACTGAAATGGGGGCAAAAGTGCACCAAAACGGCCGCAAAAGTGCACTAAAACGGGGGCAAAAGTGCACTGAAACGGGGGCGAAAGTGCACTGAAACGGCCGCAAAAGTGCACAAAAACGGGGGCAAAAGTGCACCAAAACGGGGGCAAAAGTGCACTAAAACGGGGGCGAAAGTGCACTAAAACGGCCGCAAAAGTGCACTAAAACGGGGGCAAACGTGCACCAAAACGGGGTTAAAAGTGCACTAAAACGGGGGCAAAAGTGCACTAAAACGGGGGCAAAAGTGCACCAAAACGGGGGGCAAAGATGCACTAAAATGGGGGCAAAAGTGCACTAAAACGGCCGCAAAAGTGCACTAAAACGGGGGCGAAAGTGCACTAAAACGGGGGCAAAAGTGCACTAAAACGGGGGCAAAAGTGCACTAAAATGGGGGCAAAAGTGCACTAAAACGGGGGCAAAAGTGCACTAAAACGGGGGCAAAAGTGCACCAAAACGGGGGCTAAAGTGCACCAAAACGAGGGCAAAAGTGCACTAAAACGGGGGCGAAAGTGCACCAAAACGGGGGCAAAAGTGCACTAAAACGGGGGCAAAAGTGCACTAAAACGGGGGCAAAAGTGCACTAAAACGGGGGCAAAAGTGCACTAAAATGGGGGCAAAAGTGCACTAAAACGGCCGCAAAAGTGCACTAAAACGGGGGCAAAAGTGCACTAAAATGGGGGCAAAAGTGCACTAAAACGGGGGCGAAAGTGCACCAAAACGGGGGCAAAAGTGCACTAAAACGGCCGCAAAAGTGCACTAAAACGGGGGCGAAAGTGCACTAAAACGGGGGCAAAAGTGCGCTAAAACGGCCGCAAAAGTGCACCAAAACGGGGGCAAAAGTGCACCAAAACGGGGGCTAAAGTGCACCAAAACGGGGGCAAAACTCCACTGAAATGGGGGCAAAAGTGCACCAAAACGGGGGCAAAAGTGCACCAAAACGGCCGCAAAAGTGCACTAAAACGGGGGCAAAAGTGCACTGAAACGGGGGCGAAAGTGCACTGAAACGGCCGCAAAAGTGCACAAAAACGGGGGCAAAAGTGCACCAAAACGGGGGCAAAAGTGCACTAAAACGGGGGCGAAAGTGCACTAAAACGGCCGCAAAGTGCACTAAAACGGGGGCAAACGTGCACCAAAACGGCGGCAAAAGTGCACTAAAACGGGGGCAAAAGTGCACTAAAACGGGGGCAAAAGTGCACCAAAACGGGGGGCAAAGATGCACTAAAATGGGGGCAAAAGTGCACTAAAACGGCCGCAAAAGTGCACTAAAACGGGGCGAAAGTGCACTAAAACGGGGGCAAAAGTGCACTAAAACGGGGGCAAAAAGTGCACTAAAATGGGGGCAAAAGTGCACTAAAACGGGGGGCAAAAGTGCACTAAAACGGGGGCAAAAGTGCACCAAAACGGGGGCTAAAGTGCACCAAAACGGGGGCAAAAGTGCACTAAAACGGGGGCAAAAGTGCACTAAAATGGGGGCAAAAGTGCACTAAAATGGGGCAAAAGTGCACTAAAACGGCCGCAAAAGTGCACTAAAACGGGGGCAAAAGTGCACTAAAACGGGGGCAAAAGTGCACTGAAACGGGGGCAAAAGTGCACTAAAACGGGGGCAAAAGTGCACTAAAACGGGGGCAAAAGTGCACTAAAACGGGGGCAAAAGTGCACTAAAACGGGGGCAAAAGTGCACTGAAACGGGGGCAAAAGTGCACTAAAACGGGGGCAAAAGTGCACTAAAACGGGGGCAAAAGTGCACTAAAACGGGGGCAAAAGTGCACTAAAACGGGGGCAAAAGTGCACTAAAACGGGGGCAAAAGTGCACTAAAACGGGGGCAAAAGTGCACTAAAACGGCCGCAAAAGTGCACTAAAACGGGGGCAAAAGTGCACTAAAACGGGGGCAAAAGTGCACTAAAATGGGGGCAAAAGTGCACTAAAACGGGGGCAAAAGTGCACTAAAACGGGGGCAAAAGTGCACTAAAACGGGGGCAAAAGTGCACTGAAACGGGGGCAAAAGTGCACTAAAACGGGGGCAAAAGTGCACTAAAACGGGGGCAAAAGTGCACTAAAACGGGGGCAAAAGTGCACTAAAACGGGGGCAAAAGTGCACTAAAACGGGGGCAAAAGTGCACCAAAACGGGGGCAAAAGTGCACTAAAACGGCCGCAAAAGTGCACTAAAACGGGGGCGAAGTGCACTAAAACGGGGGCAAAAGTGCGCTAAAACGGCCGCAAAAGTGCACCAAAACGGGGGCAAAAGTGCACCAAAACGGGGGCTAAAGTGCACTGAAACGGGGGCGAAAGTGCACTAAAACGGGGGCAAAAGTGCACTAAAACGGGGGCAAAAGTGCACCAAAACGGCCGCAAAAGTGCACTAAAACGGGGGCAAAAGTGCGCTGAAACGGGGGCGAAAGTGCACTGAAACGGCCGCAAAAGTGCACAAAAACGGGGGCAAAAGTGCACCAAAACGGGGGCAAAAGTGCACCAAAACGGGGGCAAAAGTGCACTAAAACGGCCGCAAAAGTGCACTAAAACGGGGGCAAACGTGCACCAAAACGGGGTTAAAAGTGCACTAAAACGGGGGCAAAAGTGCACTAAAACGGGGGCAAAAGTGCACCAAAACGGGGGGCAAAGATGCACTAAAATGGGGGCAAAAGTGCACTAAAACGGCCGCAAAAGTGCACTAAAACGGGGGCGAAAGTGCACTAAAACGGGGGGCAAAAGTGCACTAAAACGGGGGCAAAAGTGCACTAAAATGGGGGCAAAAGTGCACTAAAACGGAGGCAAAAGTGCACTAAAACGGGGGCAAAAGTGCACCAAAACGGCCGCAAAAGTGCACTAAAACGGGGGCAAAAGTGCACTAAAACGGGGGCAAAAGTGCACTAAAACGGGGGCAAAAGTGCACTAAAACGGCCGCAAAAGTGCACTAAAACGGGGGCAAAAGTGCACTAAAACGGGGGCAAAAGTGCACCAAAACGGGGGCGAAAGTGCACCAAAACGGGGGCAAAAGTGCACTAAAACGGGGGCAAAAGTGCACTAAAACGGGGGCAAAAGTGCACTAAAACGGGGGCAAAAGTGCACTGAAATGGGGGCAAAAGTGCACTAAAACGGCCGCAAAAGTGCACTAAAACGGGGGCAAAAGTGCACTAAAACGGGGGCAAAAGTGCACTGAAACGGGGGCGAAAGTGCACTAAAACGGGGGCAAAAGTGCACTAAAACGGGGGCAAAAGTGCACTAAAACGGGGGCAAAAGTGCACTAAAATGGGGGCAAAAGTGCACTAAAACGGCCGCAAAAGTGCACTAAAACGGGGGCAAAAGTGCACTAAAACGGGGGCAAAAGTGCACTGAAACGGGGGCAAAAGTGCACTAAAACGGGGTCAAAAGTGCACTAAAACGGAGGCAAAAGTGCACTAAAACGGGGGCGAAAGTGCACTAAAACGGGGGCAAAAGTGCGCTAAAACGGCCGCAAAAGTGCACTGAAACGGCCGCAAAAGTGCACTAAAACGGAGGCAAAAGTGCACTAAAACGGGGGCGAAAGTGCACTAAAACGGCCGCAAAAGTGCACTAAAACGGGGGCAAAAGTGCACTAAAACGGGGGCAAAAGTGCACTAAAACGGGGGCAAAAGTGCACTAAAACGGAGGCAAAAGTGCACTAAAACGGGGGCGAAAGTGCACTAAAACGGCCGCAAAAGTGCACTAAAACGGGGGCAAAAGTGCACTAAAACGGGGGCAAAAGTGCACTAAAACGGGGGCAAAAGTGCACTAAAACGGCCGCAAAAGTGCACTAAAACGGGGGCAAAAGTGCACTAAAACGGGGTCAAAAGTGCACTGAAACGGAGGCAAAAGTGCACTAAAACGGCCGCAAAAGTGCACTAAAACGGGGGCAAAAGTGCACTAAACTGGCTCCGGAAAAAGATAACGGCGGAGCTTGGATGAAGGCTTCACTTTATGTGCCTCGAAAACTTTATTGCTTTATCTCTGTTGATACCTGGTTCGGCCGCCGGACTACCCTCTTGCATAGCCTTAAGTTCAACCTCCAAAAGGGTAGAGCAGAAGGTGCGTGGGTGGGGACCAGACAAAACGCTCGACAGCTCGTCGCAGCCGCCGTCCCAAACCGGCAGCGCCGCGTCCAGCCCTGCCCGGTCCCCGACCCCGACTCGATCCGGGAACACGTCGGTGCGTGTCTCAGAGCCCGGGAGCCCGCCCGCATCGGCGGGGGGGGGGGGGAGCGCTAGGGGCGGGTCCACTGCGCATCCCGCGACGAACAGGAAACCGGCATCGGCTGTTTGCCCTGCCACGGGCGCAGCCGGTGCCGAACACCGGCGCCAAACCATCCGCCACCGGCGGATAACCGCCGGAAACCGCCAAACCGCACGTCGGGCGGTCTCCCGACTTCACTTCACTTCACAGAGAGCAAGGGAAGGCGGCGGCCCGTTTGGACGGGGGCCCCACAGCCACTCAGTGAAAGGCGTCCAGCCGCCGGCCTCTCTCGTCGCCTACGACGACGTCCTGGAGTCCACGGACTGCACCCCGCACGATCGCGCCGACAGCGGCGTGCGGTAGTCCTCGGGCACGCCCAGCTGCCCCGGCATGTGGGGCGCGCCGGGCGCCAGGCTCACGTCGCTCTCCAGCCTCCCGTACCGGTACACGTGCTCCGCCGGGTGCGCGCGCGCGGCGCCCGGCTCCCCCGCCTCCCCGTCGCTCGACGACGACGACTCCGCGTCGTGGGGCGGCGTCCAGGCCCGCGGCGAGGTGGTCTTGTTGGCGAGGTGCTGCTGGAAGCGGGTCTCGGTGTGCGTGACGATGGTGGCGGCGAACTCCGGGAACTTGCGGAGGCAGTCCTTGAACACGTCCTTGTCGAGGCGGAACAGGGAGCACGCGGTGACGCAGCGCACCGACGCGGTCCGCTCGATGTCCTGGCGACCGGGGGGGGTGGGTGAGGGCTGGGGAAAGCAGCGGAGGGGGGGGAAGCCCCAGGGATGTATTGGAAGGGGGGTAGCCCCCCCCCCCCCCCTCCAGGGCGCCCAGCCTATGCCCAGCCACTGTCCCCCTGACGCCAAGCGCCAGCTCCAATAGCATTTGTAACCGACAATAAGATGTGCACTAAAACGGGGGCAAAAGTGCACTGAAACGGGGGCGAAAGTGCACTAAAACGGGGGCAAAAGTGCACTAAAACGGGGGCAAAAGTGCACTAAAACGGGGGCAAAAGTGCACTAAAATGGGGGCAAAAGTGCACTAAAACGGCCGCAAAAGTGCACTAAAACGGGGGCAAAAGTGCACTAAAACGGGGGCAAAAGTGCACTGAAACGGGGGCAAAAGTGCACTAAAACGGGGTCAAAAGTGCACTAAAACGGAGGCAAAAGTGCACTAAAACGGGGGCGAAAGTGCACTAAAACGGGGGCAAAAGTGCGCTAAAACGGCCGCAAAAGTGCACTGAAACGGCCGCAAAAGTGCACTAAAACGGAGGCAAAAGTGCACCAAAACGGGGGCGAAAGTGCACTAAAACGGCCGCAAAAGTGCACTAAAACGGGGGCAAAAGTGCACTAAAACGGGGGCAAAAGTGCACTAAAACGGGGGCAAAAGTGCACTAAAATGGGGGCAAAAGTGCACTAAAACGGGGGCGAAAGTGCACTAAAACGGCCGCAAAAGTGCACTAAAACGGGGGCAAAAGTGCACTAAAACGGGGGCAAAAGTGCACTAAAACGGGGGCAAAAGTGCACTAAAACGGCCGCAAAAGTGCACTAAAACGGGGGCAAAAGTGCACTAAAACGGGGTCAAAAGTGCACTGAAACGGAGGCAAAAGTGCACTAAAACGGCCGCAAAAGTGCACTAAAACGGGGGCAAAAGTGCACTAAACTGGCTCCGGAAAAAGATAACGGCGGAGCTTGGATGAAGGCTTCACTTTATGTGCCTCGAAAACTTTATTGCTTTATCTCTGTTGATACCTGGTTCGGCCGCCGGACTACCCTCTTGCATAGCCTTAAGTTCAACCTCCAAAAGGGTAGAGCAGAAGGTGCGTGGGTGGGGACCAGACAAAACGCTCGACAGCTCGTCGCAGCCGCCGTCCCAAACCGGCAGCGCCGCGTCCAGCCCTGCCCGGTCCCCGACCCCGACTCGATCCGGGAACACGTCGGTGCGTGTCTCAGAGCCCGGGAGCCCGCCCGCATCGGCGGGGGGGGGGGGAGCGCTAGGGGCGGGTCCACTGCGCATCCCGCGACGAACAGGAAACCGGCATCGGCTGTTTGCCCTGCCACGGGCGCAGCCGGTGCCGAACACCGGCGCCAAACCATCCGCCACCGGCGGATAACCGCCGGAAACCGCCAAACCGCACGTCGGGCGGTCTCCCGACTTCACTTCACTTCACAGAGAGCAAGGGAAGGCGGCGGCCCGTTTGGACGGGGGCCCCACAGCCACTCAGTGAAAGGCGTCCAGCCGCCGGCCTCTCTCGTCGCCTACGACGACGTCCTGGAGTCCACGGACTGCACCCCGCACGATCGCGCCGACAGCGGCGTGCGGTAGTCCTCGGGCACGCCCAGCTGCCCCGGCATGTGGGGCGCGCCGGGCGCCAGGCTCACGTCGCTCTCCAGCCTCCCGTACCGGTACACGTGCTCCGCCGGGTGCGCGCGCGCGGCGCCCGGCTCCCCCGCCTCCCCGTCGCTCGACGACGACGACTCCGCGTCGTGGGGCGGCGTCCAGGCCCGCGGCGAGGTGGTCTTGTTGGCGAGGTGCTGCTGGAAGCGGGTCTCGGTGTGCGTGACGATGGTGGCGGCGAACTCCGGGAACTTGCGGAGGCAGTCCTTGAACACGTCCTTGTCGAGGCGGAACAGGGAGCACGCGGTGACGCAGCGCACCGACGCGGTCCGCTCGATGTCCTGGCGACCGGGGGGGGTGGGTGAGGGCTGGGGAAAGCAGCGGAGGGGGGGGAAGCCCCAGGGATGTATTGGAAGGGGGGTAGCCCCCCCCCCCCCCTCCAGGGCGCCCAGCCTATGCCCAGCCACTGTCCCCCTGACGCCAAGCGCCAGCTCCAATAGCATTTGTAACCGACAATAACCGCCGCACAACCGCTTCGGCAACCTCCTCCAACCGCCTGCCTGACCGCCTCTGGGGCCCCATCTGAGGCCCCTTCCCTTCTAATGCACCCCTGGGGCGAGGGATGAGGGAGGGGGAGGGATCCCGGGCTCTGGTCAGGCGCGTGCCGGCCCTCGAGGAGGACGCGGCCCTCCGCGGGGACGGTCTCTTGGACGGCCTTGGGGTGCGGCAGCTGCTGCGGCATCCCGGAGGCCCACCGGATCCTCCGCGCTTCAGGGCGGCCCGGCCCTGCCCCCAACGGACACGGAATATAGCCTGTCCCCTCAAAACCACCAACCCTCTCTTGGCCCACCCCCACACACCGGGCGGGGGTCCCATCAGAAGGAGGCACCCACCATTTGAAAAACGCAGGCACACCCCCCCTAGTGACAGTCCGTCGGGTTGTTGTTCCTTTACGGGGCCCTGGACAACCGTCGCACTCTCGTGTGGCAACGACGCGTTCCCCCGCCGTCTGGGGGCAAAGAAGTGCAAAGCGGTGCCTAGACCCGGAAATCAACGCGCACACATACGGACCCTCTACAGCCAAGCCCCCCCCCCCCCCCCCTGTGTGACATTCCGTCGGGTTGTTGCTCCTTTACGGGGCCCTGGACAGTCACCCGTTCGTCCCTTCGCACGTTGCGTCGGGTCGCTACTTTCTGTCGGCCGCTGCGGCCGGTGCTCTTGCTGGTGTCGTTTCCGCGTTCGCGGAGCCCAGTTGTCGGTGTGTTGGGGCTGTGCTGGATGTGGCGGGATGTGCCGTTTGCGCGTCACCGGCGCCCCCCCCCTGGGGTAGGGTAGGTGAGGCACTAAAAAAAAGGCCTGCGTCTGCAATGCCTCACAAAGCTCCAGCCCCAGCTGTCAGGAGGGCCATCAGGTCCGTACATGGCGTGCGGCCTGCCAACATCACCGCCACACATGGCGTGACTTTGCAAGACGCACGAACAGTACTCCCGCTCCTTCCTTCGTGCCAGATTGACTGCCACTTACTGCACTTGGCCTCTCACGCCTCCACCCGGGCAGGTCCCCTGGGCCCCCCTGGAAAATGCGAGTCGAACTGGAGAGAGCCATCGTTGGTCTTGTCGGAAACCGCCTGCACAGGTCAGGGAGGGGCAGGATTCATCCGGCGCACGATGGCTGACAGGGTCTGCCCCCATCGCACTGCTTGCCCTTCATAGCACATTGTGCACAGGGCAGGGCGTCTTTTGAGGGGGGGTTGGCACAAGGCCTCGGTATCTGATTGTTTGCCTTTGGCGTCGCCTATTGGCCTCTCGCCACTGCTCCTTCTGACCCTCTGTGGGCCCGAACGTGTTTTGGTTGTGTCAACGGAGCCCCCGGATGACTTGTCCTGTTTGACTACTCCCGGGGTCGGCCGTCCCGGAGACGGGCTGTTGCCCGTGCCGTTGACCGGGTGCATCTGTTGAGGGGGGGGTCAGGGACCCAAGATTTTGTGTACCAAAAATGGCTCGACCAGATTTTCCCAACCGTAAATTTCGTTTTTTCCCGCGATGGTCATTTGGGTCTGGAGGGGGGGGGGGTCCCCCCCCACCTGCGTTTTTCAATATTCTACAGACGCCTTGGCACAGGGAACTCCCGCATCTTGCACATCCCGGTGGAGATACAAGGGCGGCAAGCAAGTGGGGGGGACCCCCCCCCCTCCAGACCAAAATGACCATCGCGGGAAAAAACGAAATTTACGATTGGGAAAATCTGGTCGGCCATGCCCTGTGCATGGACGGTGAGGCCAAGATGCGGGAGTCCCCTACCCGCACACAACTGCCAAGAAACGGTCCCCAGGAAAAGTTTGCTGTGCTGCGGCAGCATGCAAGCAAGCAAGCCGCAGGTGGGGGGTCAGTTAATTTTCCGAAAGCTGCAAAGGTGGCAAAACCCAGAACCAAACACAAAGGAATGCATGTCCCGACACCCGGGGATGTCCTCCGCGCTCTCTGGCTCATCAAACCTGACGGGCATGCGCATGAGGGACAGAGGGAGGGCGCAGGGGGGAAAAGGTGTGCAATTATACACACCACCACACCAAAGACCGATGCCATACACCCTCTCCCATGCACCGACAGTCCCCAGGAAAAGTTTGCTGTGCTGCGGCATGCTTCAAGCCGCAGGTGGGGGGTCAGTTAATTTTCCGAAAGCTGCAAAGGTGGCAAAACCCAGAACCAAATACGTTGGAATGCAAGCCCTGACGCCCTGCAAACATGGCGTCTGTAGAATAATGAAAAACCAAGTGGGGGGGGGGGGACCCTCCCCCAACCCAACCCAACCCCCAGACCAAAGTGACCATCGTGGGGAAAACCGAAATTTAAAATTGGGAAAATCTGGTCGGGCCATTTTAGGTACACAAAATTGTGGGTCCCAGACCCCCCCCCCCCGCTCAAAAGACGCCCTGCCCTGTGCACAATGAAGTGCTATGAAGGGAACAGTCCCAAACAACAGGTGCTGCGGCATGCTGCGGCATGCCTCAACCGTTGGCGCTTGCGCATTGTTCCCTCTTCATGCCTCATTCTGACCGTTACGCTTGCTTCTCCACTTGAGATTTCACTGCTGTTAGCTTTGCACCGGAGCTGCAGAGTATTTTTTCCCTTGCTGCTGCATCTGTAGCATCGTCTTGGATCGTACATCCCTGTACCCTGTACGGCATCTGTGGTGTGCTGTATCACTTCTGTTGTTTGTTGTCCTGCATTGATACAAAACAGGGTACACGTGCCTTATAGCAGGGTGCAAGGCACGGATGCATATGCTTGCAAACTGTCGTGTTGAGCGCTTCTGGATCCCTGCGGAGGTAGCGGGGGGGGAGGGGGGGGTTGGCACGAGGCCATGGTGTTGGTTTGCTTGCCGTTGGCGGCGCCTATAGGCCTCTCGCCACGGCACGTTCCGACCCTCTGTGGGTCCGAACGTGTTTTGGTCGTGTTAACGGAGCGGCAGGATGACTTGTCCTGTTTGACTACTCCGGGGGGTCGGCTGTCCCAGAGACGGGCTGTTGCCTGTGCCGTTGACCGGATGCATCCAGATGCAGACTCCGAGTAGTAAAGGGGGGGGGGGGGGCGAGCGAGTGAGCGAGGGATTGGCAGGGGTGCATTGGAAGGGAAGGGACCTCAGATGCGGCCCCAGCAGCGGTTAGACAGGCGGTTGGAGGAGGTTGCCGAAGCGGTTGGGGGCGGTTACTGTCGGTTACAAATGCCATTGAAGCTGGCACCGGCCGTCAGGGAGACACTGGCTGGGCATAGGCTGGGCTGCCTAGAGTGGGGGGGGGGGGGACCTCCCCGCCTTGCAATGCATCCCTGGGGATTGGGGGTCAAACAGCCAGGCCAGAGAGCAAAGGAGCAACGCAACGGACCTTCACCAGCGCGATCTCCCCGAAAAAGGCGCCCTCCTTCAGCGTGCAGAGCATCTTCTGCTGCCCCGTCTCGCTGTCCGTCACCAGCACCTCAACCATCCCGCGGACGAGGAAGAACATGCAGTCCCCGACCTCCCCCTCCCGCATCATGTACTCCGAGGGCGTCCCGATCACCCGGGGCATCTCGCTGCAGAGCGTCATCGCGCACTCGGCGCTGATGTCCTGCAGCAGCGGCACGCCCTTCACCATCTGGAGCTTGATGTGCTGGAACAGCTCGTCCTGCAGGTGGGCCGGCAGCTCCGTGACCTCCTGCATGTCGTGCAGGGTCGCCTCCAGGACGTGGGGGTAGATGGCGAAGACCTGCTTCTGGAGATCCCAGGGCACCCGGTAAAACTCCATGATGGCGGCGAGCTGGGCCTTTTTGGTCGACTTGCGCTCCTGGGGGGAGTCGGGCCCGGGGCGGTGGATGGGTTCAGGGCAACGCGGGGGGGCTCCAGAGGGCCTGTACAGGGGCAGTTAGCGAAGGGGGCACTTGGCAGTTACTTTGCGGTTGGAAGGGGTTAGGGGTGTGGACAACCGCCATTTGGACGGAGACGAACAATGGGCCGTCAGCTAGTCTGCGGTACCACGTGGTGTACCCCCCCCCCCCTTGCGCAAGCACGCTGAAAGTCAGCAAAACGACGGTAACACGGGCTCATGTGCTTAGACAAGGCAGTGCTTGCGCGCGACGCACGGTACCAAAAGAACGTATGTCACCGGAAACCTGCCCATACCTCACCCTAAGCACAATTGTCGCAACAGGGCACTACAACACAATGTGCAGGCAAATTTCAGCGAGTTCTGGAGGTCCTCACTGCCCATCAGGGCCATCAGGAGCTGTGGAATAGAAGCCCTTTCCCACCTTGCGCCTCATCTTGAACAATTGCACATGCTTGCCCTTTGGGGCAGCCTTTGGGGCAGGCTTGGCTTCAGGTTTTGGAATGGGTTTAGGCTTCCTATTCCTTGGGACAAAACTGTCATCAACAATATCTTTGGTGAAGTAAAGCTTGCCCTCAAACACATGGCCAAGGCCCCAAATCCCACGGCCCGCTTTGGCCCACACAATCTGCACTTCATCATTGTTGCGGAGACATGTTCACCGGTGGACGGGATGTACGTAACAGCCATGCCAGGTGTAGCAACATGAGCCATGGCTGAAAATCACATCAACAGGGACATCATGGGGTTGCAATTGCAAGCAGAATGTTGGTATGAGCAGGAGGAACTACCACAAGCATGATCAAGCCCACCTTTCCCTCTACAAGCGAAGCACAATCGCATAATGTTACATTTCTGACCATAAAAACCGTGGTCAGAAAATTCCATCAAAACAACGGTAACACGGGCTCATGTGCTTAGACAAGGCAGTGCTTGCGCAAGGGGGGGGGGGGTACATCATTGCGAGGAACAGGAGGCGCAAACCGCCTCCCGCTTCCTGCACTTCTTGCACTTCCTGTTGGGACAACTTTGCCGCCTTCCAGAAAAACAGCCTTTTCCCGCGGCTGCCATGCCCGCCCAAAACCCCCCCCCCTCCTGCACTACATCCCCGATTCCTCCACCAAGTCAAACGATACAACGCGGACTGAGAGCCGCACTGCCGATGGGTCCATCCTGAGCCCCCCCCTGTTCACCTTTGCTGAGAGGAGGGGGACGGACGCAGGGCAGGCCCGGCGTGGACCTGGGGCCCCCTGTGTCCCCATTCAAGCGACTCCCTGGGCTGGAGGTCTGAGGGGGTGGGTCTGAGGCCGCTGACGCAGGCTGCGGCCACCAGACTGTGCAATAGAGGGTACGTTTGCCCGGCGCGCGCCCGGCGCATGCCCGGCGCACCTAGCATCCAAATGAATGTTCCAGCCATCTGCCACAATGCTTTAGCCCCAAACATCACTCCCTCCTCTAGCCCAGGCACCCTAAGCACAAGCACATTGTATGACTGTTGGCATGACTGTTGCCATGTTTTTGCCCAACAAATGGGACGATCACATATCATAACATACGGCAAACAAACAGGCACAGTATCTTCAATGTCAGAAGAAAATCTTCATATCATGTGCAATGCATCGAATAGCGAGTATTCGGAGGTAAATCATCACATGTGGCAAACAGACAGACACATTATTTGCAGACAATCACATGAGGGCTCACGTCATCCAGCTCTACTGCATGCACCACAAAAATTATGCCACATTCATTCTGCAAGGCACATCCGCACACAGTCACACGGTGGTTTGGTCTTAATCATCTGCAAAGCATCCTTAGTAGCGAGTATCACTAATGGTCATCACGTGTGCGAAAGGGCAGCAACCATGCATACTGTGAAACTGGAAGTGGTCATACAGTAGCCCTGCAACTCACAAGCGTATATTGGAAAAAAACAATATACGGTCCACTGTGTCTGTTGTAACATGGAAACTGCTATACTTCTTGGATTCAATGGCAAAACACATTCGTATGCAATCAGATGGTGGTCTCGTTTGAATCATCTGCAAAACATCATTGGTAGACGTGTGCATGATGCAGTGACATGCATCATTCACTCGCAACATTGATCCCAAAACAAAATTCAAGCAATGCACTTCAGTGATCCCCAAACATATTAATGCAACTCCAAAGCTGTTGTGCAGCGGCACCAGGCCCTGGTGGTCGGCGAGGTTGACCTGCGGGGGCGGCGGCGGAGGGGAACGTATCTGGGGCAGGGCAGGGATGTATTGGAAGGGGGGGAGGTACCCCCCACCCCCCTCTAGGGCGCCCAGCCTATGCCCAGCCACTGTCTCCCTGACGGCCGGTGCCAGCCTCAACGGCATTCGTAACCGACAGTAACCGCCCCCAACCGCTTCGGCAACCTCCTCCAATCGCCTGTCTAACCGCCTCTGGGGCCTCCTCTGAGGTCCCTTCCCTTCTGATGCATCCCTGGGCAGGAGGGCTGAAGGGGGGGGGCGAGACCTACGTCCTCAAACCTGCAGCATTGTATACACAGTCCTTAGTCTACAGCCCCAGACCTGCAGCCGGGCCGATAGCGCGGCGCTCGTGCAGTGCCTGCTCGACGCCGGTGCCGAACCCGGCGCGCGCACCTAACCGCCCCTAACCGCTTTGACAACCGCCCCCAACCACATATCTAACTAACGGCTTCTGGGGCCGCCTCTGAGGTCCCTTCCCTTCTAATGCATCCCTGGCTGAGAGTATAAAGCTGAGGGTTGAGAGATGGAGGGGGGGGTGTCTCTGGCAGCTGAGGGCGCCCAGCGGTTGTGCTCTTGCTCGCCGCCGCCGAACCATTACGCGCCGCTGCTGTGAGACATACCCCGCAGTGCTCGATCGAATCACATTCTTTGGGTACCATCCACAACGGGGAGCGAGGCTTTCCGGGGCCTCTCTGAGTAAATGTCTGCCTTCGGCCTTCAGCTCAGTCCCGAGGGGGAGGGGGTTCCAGAAAAGCTGGTAGGTTGCCTGCAGATGTGACTGTAATGCATGCAGGTAGTACGATAATACATGCAGCGCGGCCAAAGGAGCTGCGTGTGGCCCCTGGCCTGGCTGGAGTGGCCCTGGTGTTCTGACCAAACAGGTGATGATCCCGTGCACAAGAAGTATAGCAGCTGCCTGACCTTATGGGGAGCAAGCGCGGCCCCCGATAACCCGCGAAGTGCGCCCCCCGCATCTCTCCCCACCCCGGACGAAATGCCTGCATACATACTTCGTGCGGGAAGCCAGGGGCACCACCACACGGTCGCACAACGTCAACTGCATACATACAGACATGCATACAAAATGCGTGTAAAATTACGCAATGCAGATATTTCTATGCACCATGAGTTTTGGGCCTTCGTCCAAGTGCAAAACACCTCCCTGCAAGTGAAAAACACTTCCCTCCGTGAGTTTGGGTGTCCCGCCAAGTGAAAAACACCTCCCTCCAAGTGAAAAACACCTTGCTCCATGTGAAAAACACCTCTCTCCAAATACGATAATGCATGCAGGTCTCCCTATACTGCGCGCGCGCATTGCTGTACGGTATGCAGGTGTTGCTATAACATAAGTCTGGGCATAGCAGTACCTGCATACATCAGATGGGGGTATCAGGGTATAGGTCGCACGATGCACCTCTGACGCAGGTGCATGCCCCTTGGTCTCGGGAGTTAGTTGGTCCAAGGAGGGAAGCGTGGGGCGAAGGGAGCGCAGGCCGAGGCATAGGCATGGGGAAGGGACGGACCTCGGTCACGCTGCGGCTCAACGCCGGAGACAGCCCGGTACTGAGGATGTACACGTTGAGGTAGATCGTGAACAGCATGATCAGGATGGAGTACATGCGCGTCTCCATGCGGCCGGGGGAGATGTCTCCGAAACCCACCGTGGACATGCACGTCATCAGCCAATAGATCGCGACCTGGTACGTATTGGCGCCGGACTCCTGCGTGCTGATGAGGTTGTCGGGCTCGAAGCAGCGGTAGAACAGGATGCTGCCGCACACCAGCGTGTGGGCGGCGATGCAGACGTAGAAGATGACGAACTGGAGGAACATGTGGTTGGGCATCGGCAGGAGCGAGTTCGACCACTCGAGCAGCTTCAGCGCCCGGACGGGGCGGAGCACGCGCACCCACGACGCGGCGTGGAAGGCGTACCCCGCCGGAGCCCCGATGGGCAGCACGCACAGGGAGAAGGGGAACGTGCAGAGCGCGTCCAGAGGGAACTTGGTGCGGAGGTAGTGGGAGAGGATCTCCCGCGGGTCGTCGTCGCAGAGGATGCCGGTCGCCTTGACGAACGCCGTGCGGGACTGCAGCACCATGTCGACGCCGAAGAACGCGGTGGCGAACACGTAGTAGCCCATGTACCAGGCCGCCACCGGGCGCGCCCACACGCTGCCGGTCATCGTGGTCCGCTCGTTCGCGGGGCTCAGGGTGATGTGGAGGGTGATGAAGACGAACTCCGCGAGGCAGAACAGCAGCCAAAAGAAGTTCCAGACCTGCAGGGCCAGGGCCAGAGGCAGGGGCCGAGGGAAGGGGCAGGGCCAGGGACTGCAACGGCGGCAGGGCAAAATCCTAAACTACCTCAAATTCGCGATCGGCACCAAAATTCGTAGTCTGCACCGAATTCGTAATCTGCAAAAAAAATCGTAATTTGGGAAATTGTCGTAACCTGCAAAAAACCGTGATCTGCCCCACAATGGTAATCTGCCTCCGAAATCGCCGCAGGGGCACTGGCAGGGACACAGGCTGGTCGGAACACAGTGTTTCGGTGGTATTGCGCGCGAACAGACTGTTGGCGCGCGCGTCAGACCCGGGCTCGGCTCAAGGGATGCCCGAAAGCAAACCTCTTCGCGTCGACAGACGGCAGACCTCCCCCCTACGAACGGCGATCGCCTGCCACGTCGCCAACCCCGACACGACATTCGCCCCCCCGCGCGCCACAAGCGCCGACGGACTGTGGGCACGCGCCAACCCCGGAACTTTCTCGGGACAGGGGCAGGGGCACGGGCAGGGGCAGGGGCACGGGACCTGCTTCCACGTGACGTCAGGCAGGAACACCGTGGGCCGTGACTCCTGTGGCCTGGTGGGGGCCTTGGAGGCCCTCCTCGGCAGCTCCTCGGCATCCAGGTCGGAGTCCGAGGAGACGGATAACGCCCCCGAGAGGGCCGCAACCCCCCGGCCGTCGCGCGCGCTGTCGTCTCGCGAGATGACGCTGTCGTGGGCCGCGAAGGTGACCCTGTCGGACTTCGCCGGGCTGCTGGGACTGGACGGCCCGGCCCAGCTTTGCTCCGGCTCAGTCGGCCTCGAAGCCGCGGACAAGCCGGGTACACTACCGACCGGCTTGTCCCGGCTTCTGGGGCTGCAAGCACCGACCGGCTTGCCCTGGCTTCGGGGGCTGCAAAGGTCCAGGGTGTCCTGTCGTGTCTGCAGCCACTGGGTCGCCGCCGCAGGGCTACAAGGCCCCAGCGAGTCCCCGTCCTCACTGGAGGCGCCCACAGCAACCTTCGTGACGGGTTCGTCCGCCAGAATCGACCGCCGCGGCGGCGCGCTGCGCACGTCCCGGACCACCCGGGTCTCCTGCTGGGCCTGCTGGACCTTCTGCAGCACCTGAGGCAGGGAAGGAAGGCGCGTCGGTGGTGGTGGTGGTGGTGGTGTGGTGGGGGGGGGGGGGGGGCGCTTTGTGTTCATGGTTGCCATTAAGACGGCGGCCGTGTTCACAGGCTTTCAACGGCCCCGCCACCACGCCAAATGACAGATGGTACACGGTGGGCACGCTGCTGTGCACCATGCCTTCACAATATTTCCTTCAACCGCACTCAAATAGTTGCATCTAAATGTGCAGAAGTAGGAGCAGGATCTGTTAAATCATCTGCAGGTACGCAGTAATAGAACCTTCCATCAAGGGCCTTGGGGACACAGATATGATACAGAACAGCCATCAAGGGCCTTGAGGACACAGATATGATACAGAACAGCCATCAAGGGCCTTGAGGACACAGATATGATACAGACATGTCTCAACGCGGCGGAGCTGAGGCACATCTGCGCCGCCACACATTGTCAATGTTGTCCTGAGTGCGCCACTGGCACTCCCACCGATTGGGTTTCAGGTCAGGATAAGGCTCCCACTCGTGTCGCTGCCCTGCGCCGCTTCCTCCTGGTGTCGCTAACATCTGTGCTGAACCCATCACTGTCACTCCGCTCGCCCACCCAGCCCAACCTTGTGTCGCTAACGTCCGTGCTGAACAGCTCTTCACCGTCCGAGCCGTACTGCTGGTCACTCAACGCCTGCACACGGCTACAGCCACTGCTGGAGTCCCTGCGGGTCATCCCTCTCAGCCATGGGTTCCAGACCAACGCGTAGCTTGGCCATAAATCGACGACGGTTGCCACCCTCCAGAACCACTCTGGCATTCCAACGGTACTTGGAATATCACGCGGCGGAGCTGCGACACACATTGTCCAGATTGTTCAGCAAGGCGCCGTCAGGCGCCATCACAAAGTGTTCATGAGTCCAACAACGCGCCGTGAGGCGCCAGCCAAGATTAGGTTTCAGGTGAGAATCGTGCCCTGAGGCCACGTCAGAAGCATAGCTTGGGCAGGGAGGAACGAGAGGGTGACCCTGTGCGTTCCTTCTCACTTCGCTCGCGCACCTCTTGTGCTGCTGGTTGTCAGCTGCGCATGGAGGGGCGCAGTGCTACAGACCCGAAATAGTCCCCTCGCCACAACCCTCCCCCAGGAAACGCTGCCACGAGGCGCGTGACTTCCACACAAACCCATCGTCCAAACCAATCGCCCCCGGGGCAAGACAAAGACCTGGTCCAGCTTCTCAATGGCACTGCCTTGCGCCTGCAGCATCGCGGTCATTTTGCTTTGCGCCTGCAGCACGTCCTCCATCAGGGCCAACTTGGAGCAGATGGCGTCGAGGCTCTCCTTGACGCCCTCGGTCCATCGCAGGGTCGAGGGTCGGCGGTCGAGGAATGACGGTTTGGATTCCCGCCTCAGGCCCAGGGGCGAGGCCGGGCCGGACCGGAGGGACGCTTTGGAGTCCCGCCGCAGGCCCTGGGCGATGTCGCGGAGGGACGATCGGGATTCTCGCCTCAGGCCCTGGGGCGAGGCCGCGCTGTCGCGGAGGGACGCTTGGGAGTCCCGCCGCAGGCCCGGGGGCGAGGCCGCGTGCGTGTTCAGCCCGGGGATCGGCGGAAACCCGTGCACAACGGCTTCGGACATGGGTGTCGGACCGCCCGCGGGAGCGTCACATGTATTCGCACAGATCTGGAGCGGCACAGACATGAGACCCGGGCCCGAACCCGTGATGTCACGAGGATGTTGTCCGGAGTCAACTTCAGGAGCCGCCGAGGGATGGTAACTGGCCCTTCGACGTGCACTGGACCAAGCAATAGGCCCAGGCTATCCTTGATGCTATGAGAAAAACAACCACGGAATCCAGTGCGCAGGACCGTCCTCAACTCAGCACACGCGGTTCCTTGCAACTTCAGGAAAGAGGGCACGCCACCTCAGTACCAACAGTAATTGGCGGTAACTCGGTTTGCATTAAACAGACAGCATTTGGCGGTTGCAAAAGTTTGGCGGGTGGTGAACTGACAAGTTTTCGCCAGGCGGTTGGCCAGGAACTGCAAGCCCACGGCACCTCTGGGTTAAAGGGGGTGCCCAACTTGGCACGCAGGAGTCCCAGGGAGGTTCTCAACCTGGCATTCATGGGCAACCCAACTTGGCACCAGTGCAAAAGGGGCTGCCCAACTTGCACCTGCTGCCCACCTCCCGGTCCTCTCGATCGATCACCTCCAATCACCTCCTGATCACATCACCCACAACCTCCCAATCACCTTACGGTCACCTTGGGTCACCTCCCGTGCACCTCCTGATCACCTCCAATCGCTTTGCGATCACCTCCCGCCCAGCTTGCAGGCACCTCCCGTCCACCCCCCTTTCACCTGTGAATGACCTAAGATCACCTCCTGGTGACCCCCGATCACCTCCTCATATGGGTCCCCAGTCCCCAACTTGGTGCCCATGGGTCCACAGGGGAACCTCGCTTGGCATCGAACACTCACCCCCCACTTCTTGCCCAACCCAAGCCGAAGCATTACATTCAAGACATCCAAGCAACTCATGACGATCCCCCTCCCCGTACGCCAAGAAGTGCAGCCCGTGCACAAAGAAGTGCTGCACGTGCGCAAAGAAGTGCTGCCCATGCGCAAGGAAGTGCTGCCCGCTTGGAAGACAGTGATGCCCTTGCAGCTTGGCCCGTGGGGAAGACAGGGAGGCTTGCCTTTTTTGCATGGGGGGTCTCCAGCGGTTCCAAGCATGGGGGCGCTAGCCTAAGGTGTAGGTCCACCCTCACTTGCCCGTCTATTCTTTGTGGTGCCAAAAATCAAAACCTTGGTCGAATCCGTCCAATCGCAAAGAGCAACCCTATTGATTCCTGATGTCACAGTCACGGTCTCAATGATCACTAACGGTCCCAATGACTACTGCCCCTGTTGGAACCCCTTTGGGCAATAGACGAAGTCAACGGTCTCTGAGGGCACGAACTCAGTGGAACAGCCCTCCGAGAGCATGTCAGGAAAGAAAAAGACAACACATCTCGTGCGATAAGTGTCATTCACCTGCATCTGCACCACTAGTCCTTTCTCTGCCTGATGCCGCATCCCCCCCTCCACGAACTGACAACACATGGGACTTCATGGAAATGAATGCGACTTTGTTGTGTTTCAGGAGCTACATGCCATGCCTCCAAACCCCATATGCACACACGACCGCACAAACCTACTAAGGGCTCCGGATTCGTCACAATTTGTGTGTCAATAATTTGCAGCATGTAGCATGAGGACAATCGGGAAAATGGCGGGCAAAACGGGCGCTTTCAATCATGGATTAGGGATTCGTCACTCACAATTTGTCCCGTGCCCACCGTTTGTTTTGTGCCGTGTGCGTCTCTTTTCAGAATTGAACCCAAAAACCAACTTGGAACTGAAAAAAAGGTAAAAAATGGCTCCATATGCCACAGTCCGAAGAACGCAACCGCCGCAAACCGCCGGCCAGTTCGCTGGACTGGGCAAGACCTCCGTGAAGAACACCCCTGTAGTTTGCACCCTCCGCGGTTACAAGCAACAGTAGAGAATCATGGGTAGCCGCGTCCGTGACTACGGCTGTGCCGGCGCAAGGTCGTGGTGCAAAATTCATTGAATCATTGTGTCGTCACCGAAATCCACCCGTCACACCAGACAAAAGGAACTCGATTCTAAGCATAAGTGTGGATACACTTTGGAGAAGGCAAATTTCTTTCCGACACATTTTTGTTCGCAAAGGGGGGGACGAAGTGAAACCAACCCCATCTTTGACGTGTTGCGTGCGGCTCATGTCAATTCGAACATAAGCACCATTGTCACAATTCTAGCATGCCATGACCAAGTCCATCCCCAAACGACCGTCTACTCGTCCAACATGCTCGCCATTCCGGGGCTGAGGGCGCTATATACGTGCTGCTGGCGGGTGAAAACCCTGCAGATGGGGTTGGGGCTCGTGTTGGCCTTTGTGGGCGTCAAGATGCTGGCGGCCAAGTGGCATGTTGGGTGCCCCCTTTAGAGTCAGTGCCAAGTTGGGTGCCCCTTCGCAGTTGAAGTGACTTGCCCCGAGTTGTGCTCCGCTAAAAGTCAATTTGACACCAAAACGGGGCACGACGGATTCTTGATCTTACTTTTCTCTGCCAAGTCATTTCTCATACGCACCCTAGATACCGGGTGACATGCAAAATACGAACGTGATATAAACCCATACTGGGTCCAAAGGCGTAGAGTGCAAAGCCTTACTGAGAAACTTGATGCAAAGCCCAAAAAGAACAAGCAACCTCGAAAAACTCAAGAAGTCCAACCAATTTTTCCGGGATAGACTGAAAAAAAGAGTCTTGCCATCATGCGGAAGGTTTTTCCCAAGCATAGGCTTGGGGCACAGAGGCAACTTGGACTAGAGTTGGAGGCTTGGAGGGCAAGCACCCAACCTCATGTGTCCCGCACAGCTGGCGACATGGCCTTTAACACTTCAAACTACAAAACCCCAATACCAAGACCACATGACTAAACCCCCCTTGTCGCCCGCGGCATACGAAGGGTCGTAGTATCGATGGACCACAACCGAGTAGCTCTGGTTTAGCACTAGCAATGTTGATCTCTGGCATGGTTGTGTGGTGCAGCGCTGCATGCCCAAGCAAAACAATGCGCACCGCATATTCATGGTTGCGAACATGCATAACGTACATCTCTAGTTGTCACGTTTCTTCAGAGAGGCGGTCAAAGGGGCCTCCAAAAGTCAAAAGAATGCACAGCCTCGGCGTTGCATTGGCACCGCGAGTCAAGCTACTTAGTTCGTTGCAAAATCGAGGATTCACTCCACCCGGGTCCACACGGCGTCGCGGCACGTGAGCCGAACATCTCCCGGCCCAGTCCCGAAGAAGTACGGATATCTTTTTGGGTTCTCCTTAGCCACCCACGGTTGCCAACGCACTGCTCGTAGGGCAGGCCGCGTCGTGTTTTGCACCGGTATAAGTGTAGACCCCCCCGTGAAGAAGCCCATGTGCCCAGTGGCTTTTGCAGCGCCCCCCGTGGACGACAAGTGCCGACCGGAGTTCAACATGTCTTGCATTGCTTGTAGCCGCATGGGGCCTGAGGGGCAAATCACATCCGGCACAAAACCAAAATCCTTGTTCATAACATATTTGAGGAGGACTGCGGGGAGGTATGCAACCCACGACATATGCATTCCTCCGGCGGGTAGCGTTCCCAACCCTTTGTTGCGGTACCACCGGGGGGAGCGCTGGTCGTGCAGAAAGTGTTGGTAGTTGAAGATATTGGGGAACCGGAGGCCGAATGGGTTGAGGCCCGGCCAGTCAGTGGTTTGCGCGTGGTTGAAAGTGTACCGATAGTTTATCGCGGTGCTCTCCAAGGGCATCTTTTTGGGGATGCAATGCTTCAGCATATGTAGGTGCGTTGTACCCGGGAATTCGTCCAAATCCCCATGCATCAACAAGTCATTTGGCGCCGGAATTCCATATTTTTGTACGTACTTCTCGACCATGTACCGCCGTGGGAAACGTTCTACTTTGCGCACGCCTTGGAGATCCTCCAAAGTAATCGGCACATGAAAAATCTTCGACGTAAAATGTTGAAAACGGCGGCTATTACGGCGGAAGAACAACTCTTTCGGGCGCCGCTTGTGATCCACCTCTAGCTCACTCACCACGAACACATCGACGACGCGGTCCAACTCCCACAATCGCATCTCCAGCAAGTCCAACTCCGTGGCAAATGGCACAAAATCCACAACTCGCACCGGTTGTGGCCGACGCCGACCCGTAAGGACTCGCGCGTACCTTGGCGTGCGGCAATCAGGCGCTTCATCCTCCGGTGGCGTCGTCCGTTGCAAGGGCACAGCTGGTGTAGCCTCAATAAACGGCACCATCCGCACCTTGAGATGATCCGTGATAGCCCGTTGTGTGCGGTTGGGCCTTTCCAATTCTTGGCAAAAATCACCAATCACGTTGGATAACAACAAATTTTCACCTACCCCGCAGCCGCTCGGCCCGGATGCTTGGAGGACCGTTTGGGGGTGCGCACGGCAATCATTAATACACGGAAGCCCCGAGCCAAGCACCAAGAGCATCAACAAAAGCTCTTGGGCGCGGGCCATGCCCAAGCACATATCCCAAAAATCCGCCTTTCCGATCAAAAAAAGATCCTACGAGACACAAGCGAAGCACACCAATCCAATGCCCGGGACCATGGGTTTCCATACTACATCCTTTCCGGTTCATTTCTTCGTGCAGTGTGTGTGTGTTTGTGTACATTTTCCAAAGGATGGCGTTTTGATGAGGAGAAGAGTCCTTCTATTGCCCTGTATTTAGGGACTCCATGACCAACCTTGCCAATTGCAATGGGCCAGGTTGTTCTTGAGGGCCACCTCCATCCACCTCACCGGATAGAATCTCCGGTGAGGTGGAATCTATTCAAGGAGTCACATCCGATCCTCGGCCCCTCCTCCCATGAAATTGAAGCCCTCATGAAATGCCACAATGCTTGTGCCGCCGTGCCACAACCCCTAGAAAAATATTCCGGGACCCGAATGGAAATGTTGCCTTGTGTTTCAAGAATAAAATTAATGCTCACAAACGGTGGGACTCGGCATGCCCCCAAGTGCCACACCTTTACGTGCTTGATGCAAATGACTCCAAATACAAGTTCACGTTTAAGGGCTAAGAGCGCGATGTATGGAAATGGGAAGGCCTCGTGTGTGCGGGAGCTTCCCACGACATCCATCTTCAAGTCGTTGATCTGTTACTTGAAACTTTCAACTAAAACTATTTCCCGGGTACTTGTCAATTGGGCTTACTCTTGGCGACGAGCATCCGTGCAAACGAGGGCACTGGGCGCCATGAGATGCCCATAACAACTAAGTGACAAAAGCGACTAGTGTCCATTGTCATCGGACGCCTCCAAAAGCTTGAAGTTTGTCCGTATGAACGACATACCGCGCACCATTCATTGTTCCGTAAGATGTGTAGATCTAACGCTGCAGAACACTCGCGGTGCAGAGAAAAGGGGGGTCGTCAAAAACAGTTGAGTTGCCTTCAATTTATCGTTGACGATTGCACGGTGTTCAATCAATTTGAAAAACTCAGCCACATGCTTGTGGTTCAAGTTTTTTTGGCACGCATGTGTACATATTTTGGATGTTGTGGGACTCTGCATCGATGGATGTCGTTGGAAATATGTTTTGTATGCGTTTTGTGAGGCAGATGCCGTTGAAAATTTGTCAATAATGGTGCATGAAGAACAACTAAAGGGCCTAGTGGCGCCCCCAGGGGCTGACTGCACCCCATTTTGGAGGGTGGCCGCTTTGGGTAGTACATGCGAAGCAGTCCTTGAACTCTTGCCTAAGATTTTGTTTTTCCAAGTCCTAGAAATGTGCATCGTGGTGCGAGCGACACGTTCTTTTGTGAGCACATATCCCGCACGCATACACACGTTCACGCCAACCGTGCTATCACAGCACATGCTTTGTTGGTGTCGAAAGCAACGCTTGAGGTGAGTAGAGTATCCGGAACGGAACTAACACTGACACTGATACTGCCATGGGCCTGCAACGTGACTGCGCGACTTATACCATGGTTCCATAAATCCTTTTAGGGACTCCGCCGGGTACAAAATCAACAGAAAACCGAGTATGTGGGCATACGGGAATCCGTCGGGACCAAAACGTAGCCTATGACCGTGGGTCCTTTTGCCCCGAAGTTGGAGGTCAAAATCTAACACCCACACCAGGCGTGGTGCCACATTTCTTGAAATGCATAGGTTTTTAGCCCTGAAGTACCCTCGGGTCTCTCTTTGGGGGTATTTTTCCATTGAATACTACACGTTTGTTGCCACAATAATTGGGTTTGACACACCCCTATTAATTCTGATTTCCATGACCATGACCCCGTAGCCGTGCGACGTGCAATCAAGGCAAAGTAAGTGAATTCGACTTCAACTGCAATGTACAGTTCATCAGAGGGCGTCGGATTGACGCTAGAATTTTTTCTATCATTTCCGACGTTGCGAGTGTGTCGACTGGGTCCTATGGCACATGGTCTGTGAGCACCAGCTTTCATTCGAACGAGAATGACTGTTTCCGGCAAAGCAGGGTCGGTGTGTTTCAGTCAAACGATTGATTAAAATCACATCCGGCCCTTCTTGCATGCATTTCTTTCAGATTCGTTAGTTTCTGTTGCTTCTAGGGAGAAATGCCTCCCTGCGTTTCTGTTTCTAATTCGCGAAGTCGCGAAGCGCGCGAGTCCCGAGGAACCAGCGCCGCTGGTAAGGTAAGTTATCTGAGAATTTGGGGAGGGGGAGATTGGGCGATTCCAGGTTACAATTTTGTGATTGGCACTGTTGGCTGCGCACACGGTGAGGGACCCTCGCGACTTGGCACAAGTTGGTTCGATTCCCATAGTGGCAAGGGAAGTAGGACAATGATGGGGTAATATATTGTATGTTCATACCGTACAGTACAGCTATAGTTAAAGTACGGCCTCGTCCGTCGCCATACTTTGCCCATATTGAGGACCTTAAGAATGATCAGGCACCTTTTTCACCTCGTTTCTCTCGATTGACATCGATTTGTTGTGCATTTGTTGCGACCACTGGGTGGCCTATGTGTCTTGATATGTCAACGAAACCAAGACACAACGACATGAAGTCAATGTAAGAGAAGGCATTGTACCATGGCATATGTGCACGCATACTAATATAGCTTGAACTTCGTTCCGCAGTTGGTGACCATGGAAGGACTAACTAGAGAGCAAGTCGAGATATGTGCCCGTGGGGTAAGGCAAATTAGCCTTGCATGCAACCCCCAAAGTCATGAAGTTAGCGGTTGGGGCTTCGTCACGGTGACTTCATGAACGGGCTCCCCAACTCTCACACCCGGTCCGTGTCGTTCATTTGAGTAAACCTCTACTAACGTCTTTGTTCCCGAGCCGCAAAAGGAACATCGTAAAATTGAACCACATCGTACAATTGAAGCGCCACGCATACAAGGCCGTGTAGACTGCCGCCATGAGCACTCACACATGGGCTACAACTTGGGGGTGAGGGAATACTATTCCCAATGGAACACATAGCTCAGAACACATGACCTATGGATAGTACAACCCGAGATGGACCCAGCCACACAGCCATTTCGCAAGCGCTACAAGCCACGAGCCAAGGAGACACAAGCAAGGTCTCCTGAACGACGCACGAAACACACCGCACCGGACGCACACTAGACAGCTACTAAGCCTCTTCAACAAGGCATCCAAAGGACCCGCACGTATGACTCGCTAAACACGCCATGCTACCTTGGTGGGTGTTGGGCCACACCACCCCGATGCCTCCAAGCAGTGCGGCACGTGTTTGAGTCAATGTAAGAGAAGGCATTGTACCATGGCATATGTGCACGCATACTAATATAGCTTGAACTTCGTTCCGCAGTTGGTGACCATGGAAGGACTAACTAGAGAGCAAGTCGAGATATGTGCCCGTGGGGTAAGGCAAATTAGCCTTGCATGCAACCCCCAAAGTCATGAAGTTAGCGGTTGGGGCTTCGTCACGGTGACTTCATGAACGGGCTCCCCAACTCTCACACCCGGTCCGTGTCGTTCATTTGAGTAAACCTCTAAAGATATACCAACATCCCGTCGGGATTAAGAGCCTTAAAGCGTCTCAAGGGGGTCACCGGTGGGCGATGTTTCATTGATTCTCATTGGTAGAGAAATGCATTGAAGGGACTTTGTTCTGGAACACGCCAATCCATATTATTGTCTAACCTTTTTTACAAACATAATCAGTCATGAACACATAGTTTCAATTAGTTCTTGTGCGCCATGAAGAGGGATTTTGTGACCATCTTTGCTATACGGCGTAAAATGTAGGCTATTTTAGCAATTTGTGGATGTGGGGGGCGCTTTGTGGCCCGGCCACGAGCTATTCAATGGAGAAGGAATGAGCTTCAACGGTTACGGGCGGGGCTGAAGCGTTGAATCCGTGCCCGCAACCGTGGTGGGAGCGCACATATGTGGAACAAATACATGCTACATTCCTCATTCCAAATTGATCTTGCGCCCGTTGTCCATTGTTATCACTCCCACTACCGAGAGCATTTCTCTTCACACCGATGGCTACCCCGCGCAACTTAGGGCTAACCGGTCGGTCGGATGGCTAGCTTCCGACTAGCTGGTCACAACGCGTAACGTGTGCATTGGTATTGCTCCGTTTCCGCAATCACAAATTGCGATAGTAGCTTGTTGTCGCGATGGTGGTGCTTCACAAGGGTCATGGTCACGACTGGTCGCTCGCGATCATCGTTGGTCGCCGGGGTGGTGAGCTAAGGGGTTAAGGGGTTGTGACGGCCGTGGGGCAAAGCTGATGATTTTATGAAAGCGATTCGGGCAAGAAAGATTTGGGTCGACGAGGGGCACATTCGGAGAAGGGGGTTCCCAGAAAAGTGCCATAGGATTGCTTCCTCCTTCTAGCATCCGTCGTTACACACAACCACAAATTGTTGTCATGCCACTTAAACGATAAAGCTTTCAAAAAACTTTGCTCTATGGATTTCCATCAACGATTAAGGTGGACTCGGTGGGTGCTCTTAGCCGTACATACTACGTTCCATGTCTATCAAGGGGAGGGTGGTTCAATTCCCATGAATGGTGTGGTTTTCGCGTTTGGTATTGTTCTCGTAGATCAACCCGGCTTTGCGTTGAGATCCATGGATTCCGACGATGATCCAAGGATTATCTATGCGCTCGGTATGTGTGGATATTGCGATCCGAATTGGCACATCATGCCTGCCGCATACTTCACTTCGCTACCCTCACCGAACAAATGGCACGTACTTGCTTTGCCATGTTTAGTTGCTCGAGAGAAGAAGGTTCTTGCGGAATGTGCCTTGCAAAGTGGCAAGTATGTGGCATACGCGTGCAGATGTTTCGGAGTGCCCAAATGCAATCGAGAACCGCTCTTGTTCTTGTGGGGGTATGTGAGTAAAGACATGTCCATGGCCAAAATGCGTTGAATTTGCACATTTGCAGCGTACATCATTATGGAAACCTGCTTTTCTTGTGTTTTGGTTCTTAGTTTCCGTACGATTGTGAACGTTGTCTTGGACAAGGTGCCAAAGCATGACTACAAGTTGTCTTATGCGTACGATCAATATTGTTTTCATTATGCGGTGGAGGATGGTACCACGATGTTGTGCATGGCTGATGAAGCATATGGGCGCCAATTGCCATTCAAATTTTTGGAAGATATTCATCAACGATGGAAAAGGTGCGGTTCCATTTTCGGCCAAGCCGTAATGAAAATTGGCATCATGACACCAAAGTGCATCGGGCAATATTCGTTGCCCTCAGTGCAAACCCTGACACGTTCATCATAGATGCACGTCAATCACGTCCCATATTGTGATGCGCCGTTGTCACAGCTGCTTCGGCGAAAAGGGCAAAGCACCCCTGCCTTTGCAATTTAACGATGATTTTTCTCGGACTTTGAAACAACAGATGGTATGGTAGTGTTCCGCAACGAGCATTATCCACTTGCAGTAGCCTTGAACACTACGAACTTGAGTGAGGGAGTAGGGGCCGCGTGGGATATTCGACGCCGGGCAAGTCGGACGTCTTGAAGCATGCATCATCCTCCGTAGGAGTACTACAATAGTCGAGATATTGATGCTTTGAATCGAGTCCGAAAAGAACTGGAATCAACAAAGGACATTATGGTGGCCAACATTGGTATGCTACATTCCATGTCCGCGGTTGGACGCTCCAGTTTCCGGCGGTTGCCAATCTAGCAACACAGCCATATCTAGCAAGATAGCCATATCTAGCCAACAGCGGGCTCGCCATAAGTTGGGGGGGAGGGTCAAAAGCATTTGTACACGGCTATCCTTGGCTCGGAATACCCCCACTGCTAATTGCTTGGTTCTAGAGCTTTCTTGAGGGTCCACAAAAAGATGTTATTAACTGACGAGTTTGTAGCGTTGCTGAGCGGGCTCTTGTAAGTTTGCAAACAAGAGATGGAGGCAATTGTTAATTGTGAAATGTCCCCCAACCCCATTCTCCGAATGTCCCCCGCGGAAACTGCTGGTCGGGTCAGTGGACAATTCCAAACCGATCCATGCAGAGGTATGCTTTGACCCTCACCCTCGCCATGGCTAGCTGAGGCCGGCTTGTGATGGATTGTACAAAATAGCATGCGCAATGCCACCAATTCCCATGTACCCTGTTTTGTTGCACTTGCTGTCGCTCAGAGAAAATTACGGAACGTGGAGAGAAGATTGATCTCTTGGTTGACCAGACTCAACTGTTGAATGAAGAGGCAATCCAATTCAAGAAAGGAAGGCATGACTAACGAATTGCGGTTGGGGATGCAAGGGGCTTGGTATAGGTCAATTGTGGGGGCCGCTTTGGGGGATAAAGCTTGGCTAAGGTGAGCTTTGCGCTGATGGGTTGGGGGGGTAAAGCTTGGCTAAGGTTGAGCTTTGTGCAGACGGGGGTGGGCCAGAAAGTTTGCGCGCCCCCTCCAGAGCTCCGGTCAGAGAAGTCCCGCCTGGGGAGGGGGGGTCACAAGCCGCAGCGGCCGCCAGAACACAGCGACCCGACGTAGCACGCGAAGGGAAGAACGGGTGACTGTCCAGGGCCCCGTAAAGAAACAACAACCCGACGGAATGTCACACAGTGGCCAGTTTGGAGAAGATGACCCCTCCCTGGCCCCCGGCTGGTCTATCATTAGGGATGATGGGGGGGGGGCGGGTCGGATGTGTCTGGCACATTGTAGTGTAGTCTCTATTTTATGAGCTGAAAGGGCCGCAAGGAGTGTTTCTGCAAGGTGACTTCTAGACTGTGAGGGTTGGCCTGTGTGTGGTGACTTCCGGTGCCCATATCTTTGCACCACTGTCAAGAGGCATCGAAGCCACTATCGCCACGCGATCGGGGTGGGGGTGGGGGGGGTTGCCTCCACTTTTAAGCCCCCACGCCTTAGGCTACGGCAAGGCCCCCTCTTGCTTGGTTTTAAGATATCTGTTCTTTCACAGCGAAACGCGCCTATTGCAATGATGTCACTGAAGAGCTTTTTGTTCCGACTTTTCAGCCTTGTGCCTTGCGACTTGGTGTCTTGCCGCGTGCAGGGTAGCCTTCAACATTTGTGGTCATGGGCACCCCGGCATGTACAACTCAAAATGATCCCCCGCAATGCACGGATCATGTTGACTTATTTCTCGGGGGGAAGTCTGTCTCAGAAATTTCCATCGGGGGCCGCTATCCAAGCCATTTCTGGGTCATTACTAGTGCTCCCACTGCCCTTTTGTATGGGCTTTGTCAGGGGGACAAACCGAACGTAAAGTGACAATTGGACGAGGCCCCTATGGGATAACCACTTCCCGTTCAAAAGTACAGTTTGCAAAGGGTACAATTTCCTTTATTCTATGATAATTATCCGCCGCACGCTCCGCAGGAGTGTTCCCCGTGAGATTTGTGCCAAGCTCAGATCTGGGACCAAAACCCCTTGCACACAGGCTCCTACACCTGTGCTCTTTGATAAGAATATGCTTGGACCTCGATTTCCCAGGTCACCCATGGGCGCCTTCATTTCCCCTGGGGAACGGGACAGCAACTGCAGGACAGAAGGGTGGAGGTGTTGGGGGGGGTGGGGGCAGTTTGCAGGTGAGTTTCCAAGAAGAAACACAGCACAACCATCCCCGCCAACAAGGTGGTGCAAGGACCGAGGGCTTTGCCAACGGGGTCGCATGGCATTCGAAGCTTTTGGAATTCCAAGAGTGGCAGAATTTCCCGAGTTTGCCCCCTGGACGAAATGATCACCCCCCCTTCCCCCCCTTACGTGTCGGGAGATAGCTCGGTGGCCCAGCCACGTGCTGTCTCCGAGCTGACCCCTGGACGCACATACGCACAGCGTGCGGGACCTTAATCGGCTGCTTTGTTTCTGCAACTCTTGCAACTGGTCCATGAAGATAAAGTGTTTCCTGTGATTTGAGGCTGGGGATGGTATTTCAGGGGTGTTTACTGCCGTCCTGCCATCCCCCTTCGCCGTTTCTTGTGCGTTTTTGGAGCCCCTGGACCTGGTGGTACTCGATTGTGACAGGACATCCAGTCCAACGAAAGTCATCTTTCGCCGTTCTGGGCCGGCTGTAACCCATCTGGAACATCCAAAATCACTACTTGGTTTTGCAAGCAATCTGGGAAAATGACTCAACGGTAGGAATACTACCGTCAACAGTCAGCAGTTCTTCGGAGTACAGTATGAGCTCTCAGGCAACAGCCTGGGTCAAGACGCAGGGCATATAGTACAAACGAGGGTTCCACATGCATCATGTGTCCCACCTTCACCTAATTAATTGGAGTCAGCTGTATTAATTAATTAATTTATTAGTCAGTTGCTAGAGCTGGGTTCCTCTTTGCATTCACCTCCTGTCGGCCGGTCAGGACCCTGGTGCATGATTACAATGTCTGATCTGGTATCCTGACTTTTTAGCCCGCACCTCCAGACTGTTTGCATGTGAGCTATCCAACCATTGCCAGCTCTGTTTCCTCCTAGCACACAGCTGAAGCGTGCCATGTGGTGGAAGGATTTCAAGATGACTGCGCTTCTGGCCTCCTTTGTGTTCGTATGTCACTTGTTGCTGTTGCAGTTGGGGGCGCATGCCATTTGGGCGGGTGTGGTCTGTTTCGTGGCGGACAATCCATTTCCGTGTGGACTTGCAGGGCATGCTGTTCGTCTTCTTCCTGTTCACGTGTGGCGGATTCTCGTGTCTCAAGTCGTAGGCTCCGCCGCCGCCAAGCTTTTGGTGTGTCATAGTTGCAAGGCTGAAGCTGTTCCCTGATCCAAGCCAAGTGTAGCATGTTGTCGTAAGTGTTGGTGGTGCAGGTCGTGGTGGTGTGATGCGGTTGTTATTGTTGTTGTTGTTGGTGCTGCTGCTGCTACTGCTGTTTGCTGTTGTTTTCGTTCTTGTTGTTCTTCTTGTTCGGGGGAGGGTGATGGGGTCGGGGGTGAGGGGGGCTGAAGGGGTTGTGGCAGACGAATGATTTTCGCAAAACGTGGGCACGGGAGGCTCGAAGCACAGCGGTGGAGCATGGAGGCAATTTGCTGCAGAAACCTTCCCTGGGGTATGTGGCTCGCACATATTCCCATCTTAGGGACTCCAACCCTCCTCACTTGTCGATGAAATGGACCTTCGATGCTGGCCCGATGCCAATGGACGCGAAAAGGAACAGATACTGATTCAGATATCAGGAGGACACAACGCAGTGCAGTGCTGGATGTACCTAGCAGAGATTCCTCTGGTTGCTGCAGACTTTCCGGGATGTTCTCCAGCAGAAAATGGAAGGAGGAAAATGGGGCAAAATTAGGCAGCAGTGCAAGATACCCGGCCATAGAACGACAGCAACAAGAACAAGAGCAGCAACCCTCGTAGGGGGCGACCCCACCTTAAGCAATGCCCCAGCGGGCACAACAGAAGTTAGCGCCTGTATCAGTCCGTTCGCAGAAGGTGCCCGATGCGTGCGTCGGCATGGACACCTGAATCCCCTGCACCGGACCAGCGCTTCTTGTGCCTGCCGGGGGCCCTGTAGGTTGTCCTCCGGGTGGAACCTGCGGAACACCCCCCATCCATAGTTTCAGGATTAGTGCACGGCAACAGTTCTGTTGGTGCACGGGGTAATGGGGTTTGGCGTGCGCGACAACAGACTGTTGGCGTGCAACAATAACGAAACACTCCCCTCCGTCGTCATCTCCCTCCGCCGCTGAATTGGGACCCAATGGCTCCGGGATGGTGCAATTGCAGAGCGTAGGCCGAGAGCCCTTTGGCGGACGCCCCCCTCTGCAAAGAGGCACCATTGATCAGACCCTTTGAAAGACCCGTGGGATTGCCTGATCGGGAACCACATCTTTGATTCCCTCCTTCCAGACACAAGAGTTGTGCATACAGGGCTGCAATGGCCCTTGGCGGGCCCAGTGGCCAGACCTGATTGCTGCACCTCACCCGCCCCCCTTATTCGACGTGCTTTGTTCACCTAAAATTGAAAAAAATTCATAAGGCGCAAATTGTAGTTCAAACCGAATAGACCGAGGTTGCCACATTGGTACCTGCTGCCATCTTTGATGCGAAAGACATTGGAAAACGGGGTGGTCATCAAATTCAATTTCCGTTTGCCACACTATAGGCACACTCAAGTGTTGTAGGCTGGAATTCATCCCTTCATCCCATGACCCCCACCCACTATTTGGCTGGTTTGGGTCAACAATTTCGATAGTTTGATCGATAATTAAACCTCTAAAAAGGGCCCCTCCGGGGAGAAACCATGGATGGACCCACCCATATTTGCGCCAGATGAGCACCACATTCAAGAGTTCCTTAACAACCATTTGCAAAGGCTACCCTCCGCCGCCCTCCAATTTCTCATCACCTTTCCGAAATTATTGACCGAAAGCAGCAAAATAATTTGGGGGAGGGGGGGGGGGGGACAAGGACTTCATGGAAGCACAATACACAAGTATAGTACGGGCCCATGAGTGGCAGCTGGCCCGCACGCCGATGCCCAACATGACTAGGGGTGAGGTGTGGTACTTCATATGCCCAGGACTCACGATGCCTGGTCCAGGTGCGCATCGTGGCCGTTGGTGTATATACCCCGCAGTGCAGCCGCCACCCACATGGGGTGTGCTACACACATGGAGAGTGGCAACCGGTTGTGCACATGGACAGGGACCTACCAAGAGAGAACGTCCTAGCCTGCCACCCGGGCAGATTGCCGCCCATTGATCGCCGAGCGCACTTAATCGCGGCAGCCTCCCGGAGGCATTGAGGGGTTCAGCACAACGCCCAGGCACGCAGATCCGACAAAGGCGCACAAACAATATTGGCGTGCAATTCTCATTGGTGGGCCACAGGGGCATGGGCACTACCCGGTTTACGGGTGTGCAACAACATCCAAGCGCTTTGGAGATCACCACGACTAGGCCCCTGAAGGGGTGTGGGACCTGGCCTATGTAGCCATGGCTGCCAATCTAGAGGGATGTAGCACAGTGCAACGCAACGCAAATTAACAGCAGAGGGCAGCACAACGCCCAAGCACACAGAGCTGACAGAGGCGCACAAAGGAGATCATTGCACAAACCTCGCAGGCAGTCCCCGTGGGCTCGGATTTGGCCCCTGCCAATGGGTGGGCGGCCCTATCCAAGCTTTTCGGAGGCTACCTGGACTCGGCCCCGACGGGAAGAGTGGCCCTGCCCGGGTAGCCGCGGCCGCCACGCCTCATGGAGGCAGCGTAGCGCACAACGCAGCACAGCACGCCAGAGCCGACAGAGGCACACAGCGAAGCTTGCCGGCACACGACAGCACGCAGCACACAATATAGCAGAACAAAGCAAAGCAGTGTACCACAACAACGGCGGCAGACAACCACATCACCCGCCACAAGCACCAGCACTAGCCCAACACCCCATGCCCAAGGTGGGGGCCACACCCACCACATGGGCACTTCACCCACGCATAGCCACCGCCGCCCGCAAACAAGGCACGCACGCAAACCTCAAAGACAGGCCCCGGGGGCTCAGACTCGGGTCCGCCAATGGGTGGGCGGCCCTATCCAAGCGCTTCGGAGGTTACCCGAACTCGGCCGCGATGGGGGGAGCTGCACTGCTTGGGCAGCCGCGGCCGCCACGCCTCACGGAGGCAGCGTAGCGCACAACGCATCGCAGCACGCCAGAGCCGGTAGAGGCACACAATCAAACTCGCCAACACACGACAGCACGCAGCACACAGTACAGCAGAGGAGAGCAAAGTAGTGTACCACAACAACAGCGGCGGACAGCCGCACCACCCGCCGCGAGCATCAACACCAGCCCAACACCCAACACCCAGGGTGGGGGCCACACCCACCACACGGGCACTTCACCCACACACAGCCACTGCCGCCCACAAACAAGGCACGCACGTGGAGCATCACCAAGGGCCCACGACCCCATACCCCAACGCCAACATGGCGCCCACCACAGACTCAACAACCAAGGCCACACTTACACACAACATAGAAGGCATGCTTCCCTGATGCACTCCCGGGAGCCATCACCATCCCGACCACACCGGGAGGAGAAGGCAACCCAAACCTAAGTAAGGCGGTCGCCCCTGCAGGGGGTTCGCAACCGGCTACGCAGTTGTCCATTGGGCAGCGACCTAAAACATGGTGACAGGGCCTAGTGTAGGGCCTTGGGCACACGTATGAGACACAACGTCCAAACCATTGGTGGTCAGTGCACACGACCAACTATGGGGTGGATTCACACGAGTCCCTAGCTCCGAGGCGTGGACAGCCCGGACTGAAGTCCTCAAACGGGGAGCCCCTCAGCAGCCCAGAATGCAAAAGAGCAACAACACATCACATTCACCCCAGAACAACCCCAACAAACACCACTGACAGGTCAGTTTGTAGATTTGGAGTCATGTGCAAAAGTGCCCGGTGCCCCTGGTACCACCCAACTGAAAGTGGGACAACCCGACAGCCACAATGGGAGGCAGGGAGCGACATGCTACCCCCCCCCCGGCGCCGCACAGCAGCAGCGATGAGCGTGCCAGCACAAGAAGAAAGAGCCCGAAATTGGGAGGAACGCAAGCAGCAAAGCAACTGGGCACAAAGCCGCCCCACACACGGCAGTGAGATGAGCCCCAACATGACACACAACAATACACAAGGGAACCATGAGGTGCGAGCACTGCAGCAACCACCAAATGTGGCGCACCCCCTACAAGGTGCCCACGCACTCCACAAGGGCGGGGGCTGCGCCCCGCGCGCCGGGAGGTGCCCGCCACGGGGGTGGCAACAGGGCCGTGACCAAGCAACCGCGCACGGGACAGTCCATGTTGTACGGAGATGTGGAGTCCTCGTACAGGGGGGCAGGTGGGTGGGACAGGAGTGGGTGCGTGAAAGGGGCACCCAGGAGCACCAACAGACAGGGGGAGGAGCAACGCAGACACACAAAACGTGGGAGCCACACCAGGAGGGACAAGGGCGAGCAGAGCAGACAAGGAGGAGGAGCACAGCAAGGCTGGAGAAGCAACCGGAACAGCGGGAACAGGGAACCAGAATGGAGGGGATGGGAGAGCGTGCGCATGGGAGGCAGCAACAATAAAGGGGATGGCTTGGCTAGCCAGCCCCGTCACTACTGGGTGCTAGGGCAACCCCTGCTCAACCGGCATGAGGTGGGGGGTGTCTCCTGTAGCCCAGATGGGCTGTTTGCGCAGTAGGAGCGGGAGCCCATCAGGGGCAAACCAGCCGTGAGGGGGATTAGGACATATGGTGGATGGCTCGGACAACGCGTGGGGGAATAGGACACCTGGGCCTCACGCACGCGGAAACACAGCAGGGCAGGCTATGGACGGCCTGTGGATAGAGGCGCGTGAATAGCAAAAAACGGTCAAACAACCCCGGCAACAACCAGCACATCCTCAGTACGCCAAATATTGGGTGCCGCTCACGCGCACAAATGGCACACCATGCCACATTCAGCACAGCCCCAACACACCAACTACTGGGCTCCGCGAACGCGGAAACGACACCAGCAAAAGCACCGGCCGCAGCGGCCGACAGAACGCAGCGACCCGACGCAACATGCGAAGGGAAGAACGGGGGACTGTCCAGGGCCCCGTAAAGGAACAATAACCCGACAGAATGTCACACAGGGGGCACACGGATGAATTCCAATCTACAGCACTCTATCGTGCCCCTAGAGTATGACAAAAGGAAATTGAATTTTCATGACCACTCTGTTTTCCAGTGTGAACTATGCATCAAAGATGGCAGCAGGTGCCAACATGGCAACCTCTGATGCTCTCCCAAAATTATTGAGCAACAGTAGCAAAATAATTGGGGGGTCCATGCGCACGATTCCCGTCTACAGCACTCTAGTGTGCCTTTAGAGTATGGTAATACGAAACTAATGAGCCTCCCCATTTTCTAGTTTGTCTTTCGCATCACTAGTTGTGCCTCGTCTCAACTTTTGTTTGCGTCTCCAATGTTTAGGCAGTTTTCCTGTCTTTGTTTTTGTTAACCCATGGACGGGGTTGAGCAGCCTAGCCAGAACCAACAAGAGTCAGCCGAGGAGCGGCTGGCGGCACAAGCCAAGGAAATTCAAGAACTCAGAGAGCAACTCGCCCGAGTGGCGGTGAAGGAGGGGCCCCGCCTGCCCCCACTGAGCGTGCCAGAAGTAAACTGAGCCCTCGAGAAGCCCCAGTTGGCACAGTGGATGAGACTTATGCTGTCCAACATCAAGGCGTACGTACGCCTTAGAGCTGGTGAGGTGGGGGAGATCCCCCGACCAAGTGAGTTTGGCGGCCAGGCGACGGAGGCCGCAGTCGACCCAGGAGAGCAGCCGGCGTGGAGGGTCTGGGACTGCGTGTCCCAGTCCCAGGCGGCGTATGCCCGCAGGTATGCAGGGACGCACGGAAAATCCGGCTCCGAGTCCAACCAGTACACCACGCTGGAGGAGGCATGGAAGGAACAAGGATCGGCGTTCACGTGGCGGAGCGTGAAATTCAGGGAGGTGGGAGGAGTACTGCAATGGCAGTCGAGGCAGGGCGAGTGGATCCCTGTGGACTCGCCGCCGAGCGGAGGGTGCCAGAGGTGCGCGCAGCGGGGCTCCCCCGACGAACGCCACTGGCACTTTAGATGCCCACACTGGTCCTGACAGGACCGGCTGGAGCCCGGGCCGGCCGCCCCGGGCTCCGGCGTTGTGGACACGGCAGCAGAGCTGCGAGCGCTCGCCCGCCGCTGGGAGACGGCAGCCCGGTCAGACGACCCCTGCTCACCGGAGGAAAGTGCCATGCAGTCCTGGAGACCGAGAACCCGCTCGCAGTACGCGTCCCGACTCCGGGCCTTGGCGGCTTACGCGGGCCGCAAGGGCCCGCCTGATACAGCCGCAGCACTGGCAGGCCTCCTGGCAGAGCGGGCGCAAGCCGGCGCTACAGCATCGGCCCTGCGGGGTATTACCTCCGCGGTCAGGGCCGTGGAGGACCTCCAGTGGCTGCCCCCAACAGTCACCACCTTGCACAAACGGATTGCGGCGGGAGCCGCATCCTCGGGCTCTCAGCCCTATCTGTCCCCAGCAGGCTTGGTCCAGCTGGTCGAAAAGGCCAGAGACTCCAGACACGGAGCGGTGTTCAGCGCATTGGCCATCATCAGCTGGGTATGCTACCTGCGGGTGGGCGAAGCAGCTGGCATCAGGGTTACTGACCTGGCTATGCCAGGCTTTGTCCAGTTTTGGAACTCCAAGACAGGGGAGGAGGGGTACACCACCCGCCCCCTGTACAGGTATGCGGACGGCGTCCGGGCGTGGCTTCATGACCACACGGTTTCGCTGGGCCGGTCCTCAGACATGCTCGTCTGGCAGTCAGGGGAAGCGGGGTTGGAGGCAGGCATGGCCGACACCCTGGCGAGCACCGCCCACTTCCGAGCCAGGTGGCACGCCCTGCGCAGGGGAGGCGCCGCAGCGACTTGGGCCCGTAAACCAGACCTCGCCTACTACAAATGGTGGGGCAGATGGCAGAGCACGGCCGTGGCGATGCAATACGGCACCAAATGGTCAGACCCTGGAGTCGTTGCCCCTACGGTGCTGCCCGCATGGTCCCGTGACCAGGGGCCTTTGCCGACTCCGGAGCGCGTGGGCGTCCTGGCCCTGTGGGGATCCCCGATGTTCCCCAGTATCGCGAGCGCCCTCCACACCCCGACCAAGCGCAAGCCGAGACTTCCTCGAGGTCAGGAGCTGGAATCCACTGCGAGCGGCACGCTTGGGGGAGGACGCGACGGAGACCAAACCGCGGCCGAGCTGGAGGAATCCCCAAGGGGCGGCTCTGCTGAGATGCGCCTGGGGCCTGACACAGCTCCTACCCTCCCTCCACTTCCTCCTTTGGCCTCTGCCATTGAGCGCGGCGCCGTGTCTCGGGAAGATGCGGGTCAGCTGTGCACGGTGGCGGGGCCTTTGGTTGCCGTGGGGGGGGGGGGCGTGCGGGCCGGGGACGGCAGCCGGGCCCATCAATGTCGATTCCGACGTGGACACCGACGACAACAGCGAGGATTCCGGAAGCGAGCCCTCCGGCGAATTCGCAGTCGGCAGCGCCAGGGGCTCCCCCGGGCGTCGACACGCCGGAGTTGCCAGGTTCGTTGGACGGGAGCGTAAACCGTGGTCCTCCAGGGCAGCCGTTGGCCCTGTCAGAGGAGGACCCGCAGCGGGCTCGAAAGCTGGAGTGGTGGGCCGTGTCCACCGCACATACACGGGGCCGCGTCGCGCTAAGGTGGTCCTGGGTGGTACGCAGGCCGTGCGATCCCGAGCCCCCGCACGCCGTCAAGCTGGGAGACCTCGTTTGGCCCAGCAGATCGGAACGCCGCAGCCCAAGCGCGTCAAGCTCGGGCAGGGCGGGCATGTCCGGACGCCGGAGGCGCAAGGCCCGGTGGAGGGTGCCTTCGTGGCTGCAGCTGAGCGTCTCAAGGCCAAGGCTTGGGGGCGGGCGGGCCCAGTGGCGTCGCCCCCCCCCCCTCTGTAAGGGTCCCGACAGGGGTGGGAGGGTGCAGGAACAGCCCCCCCTCTTCCTGGAGTTCATGCAGGCACTCACCCCCCACTTTCACTGGATAGCCGAGCGGGAACGTTGTGGCTTGTGGATGGTTGCGAAGAGGGTGGATTTGTGGTTGAGTAGAGTATTCGATACGGCCGAGGATTTCCGCTTGCAAGGGGCTTTACCCGCTCTCCTGAGCGCCTTGCGCAAGCTCCACCCGGACGCCTGGGAGGCATGCCTCCATATCCACACCTCCCCCATTCCGCGGTTCATGGGGGGGGTCGAGGATGCCATTTTGGACCGGGGATTGGGACCGGTGGGCTCCCACCAACTGCCTGACGATCTGTGGGACGCTGTCGTGCCGCCCTTCTACCACGGAGGGCTCCAGGATTTTGACGTCGAGCGGGAATGGCAGGACGGGGATAGGGTGGTCCGAGGGGCAACCAGATGGGTGTCGCAGCAGGTCCAGAGGATAGTGCAGGCGTTGAGGGGTGCGGGGGTCTACGAGGAGACGGCTGACCCCCCCCCCCCCCCCCCACGTGTTACCCCTTCGTCATCCCCAAATCGTCCGAGAAGGTATCCTTGATCTTGAGTTGCGTCAAGATCAACAAGAGTGACGGGGGCAAGCCCCCCACTTTTAGATTGGATTCCTGGGAGGATTTGGCTAGGTCCTTGTCGACATTCCCGCCTGATGTGGACCTCTACGGCCTCCACATTGACCTCAAAAATGCGTTCTGGAGCTTTTGCTTGCCCCAGGGTGCGCGCCAGGTTTTTCGCTTCCGGCCCGCCCCCGGGGCTCCGCCTGTGGCGCTGTCGCGCCTGCCGTTTGGCTGGAAATACAGCCCCTATCTGTGCCAAGCGAGTTTGGCTCGCATTCTCCAGGGGGTACTGCCCCCCGAGATACTCCTTGTGCACTACCTCGATGACTTTTTGCTCGTCTTCACGGATAAGGAGGTGCTCAGGGAGGCGGGGCGAGTGGCAGTGCGTGCCCTGATCGAGGCTGGGTTCCTCATAAGTCCTAAGAGTGTCCTGGACCCGGTGCCTGTGGCGTCATTCCTGGGGAAGGAGCTCGACTTGCAGGCTAGGCAGATCAGGAGCCATGAACAAGCACTGCTCCAGTTGTGGGCGGGATGGCTGAGGCTGGCGGTTGGCGCAGGCAACGACCGGCACCTCCAAAGCTTCCTGGGTTTGCTGAATTGGCATGTGCGTCCGAGGGGATTGGGTTGCCCTTTCGCGGCGGGCGCCTACTGCTGGTTGCGCTGGGGTAGGACGGTGGGGGGGGTCAAACAGCCGGCCCAGGGCTTCCCCCTGAAAATGCTGGGCAGCCTTGCAACATTGGTGGCGGTGGCGGCCGAGCCCTGGCAGGCCCCGGGCGGGGAGGCCTGGCGGCAATTGAGGACCCTCCAATTTGGGACTGAAGATAGGCTTTCGCGATCCTCTCTGTGGTGCGGGGGCGTCGTCATCTGTGTCGATGGAGCGCGCGATGCGGGGTGCTGGAGGGTGGGGGCGCTCGTACTGGGAATGGGTGTGCGTACGCATGTGACACCTCCTGCCCGCTTCGCCAGCCAGCAAACTGCGGAACTAAGGGGAGTGGCGTGGGCTGTCAGGTTTGCAGTCAGGACGGGACACCGATCGGTTACGGTCTGTAGCGACAGTGAGGCGGCCATTGCTCAGGTCCTCAGGCTGCGCGCGACTAGCCACCTGACCCACCACCAAAAGGTCCTTCGGTCGTTGGCTAGAGTCCTGTGGGTATCAGGGATCGTGCTCCGCCTCGTGTGGGTGCCCTTGGCGCTTCAGCCGGGAGACCCTATGTCCAGGGTGACGTCAGTGTTCGGAGGCTCACAGGCCAGGGCGGAGGTCGAGGCTTGGTGCACGTGGGATGCATTGCTGGAGAATCTGGGCGAGGCTCGGGTGAGGGGGGTGGTGTGTCTCCGGGGATGCTAGCCCCCCCCCCCCCCAGCAGAGCAGCGGCGGCAGAGTATGCGCCCTCCATGTAGCAACCTTTTTCTTTTGCTATCCGCACCTATGACCAAGCGTCGGGGCTCGCGTGGCGCCCACAAGCGACGGGGTTCCCGTGGAGCCCACCGAAAGGGTCGCCATGGCGGACAGCGGCACCAGCGTTCCGCGGACGCCCAGCAGCGCCAGGCGGCGAAGTGGAGCAGCGTGCTCCGCACCCGCCTTCGCGGCAGGTTGGCGCGCCTGCCCGTCCGCCGGGTGCTGCTCGGCAACGGGGTGCGCCTGTGCCCCCAGTGCCCCCTCCCTGACGACAGGGAGGGATTTTTGGAACGGGCGGTCCGGGACGTGGCCGCACGCGTGGGAGGCACGCCGCACCGCCGCAAGACCCCCGACGGCCGCAGCGTCAAGCCCCCAGGGCGGCATGCCTGCTGCCAGGTCTGGGAGGTAAGGCTGCCGGAGGGAGTCGCTGTGGTCTCCCTAACGGACTGGAACCAGGGACGCAGGGTTGCTGTGCCCTATATATGGATCCAGGCCCGGTATGGGCTGGTGTTGCAATTTGCCCGCCTCTTCAACCCGTGAGGTCTGACGACTGTCGTCGTCGTCTGTGCCAGCCCGGTGCAGTGGGTGTCCCTGACGGCTTGGCCGCTGGGTGCTGATTTGGGTTTGTATTTTTGGGCCGCGTCGGTCCGCGTTCCGCTGGAGCTGAAGGCCGGGCGCTGGGACTGGCCGCCATTTACCGTTAGTGAGACTCAGCGACAGTCGTGCTCGCCTGTATCTGCCCTCTGCAGAGGTTGACTCCGGCGGCGTGGCCGCTGGGTGCGCCTGTTGTGTTGTCTTTTTACATGGTTGGCGGCACGGCCGCTGGGTGCTTTATTTATTCACCTTTTTGGGCCAGCATCACTCCGCATCCGGCTGGGGCTGACGGCCGGTTGGTGCGATTAGCCCGCCTCTTTGTCCGCAGGGCAAGGCGACCGTCGTGTTCGCCAGTATCTGCCAGCTGTGGTGGCTGTCCGGGGCGGCGTGGCCGCTGGAGGAGTCCGCCGGGCTTAGGTTGTGGACCCTGTGGTGGATACCTGGATATGGCGGAGACCTTTTTGGGCCGACCTCACTCCGCGTCCGGCTGGGGCTGACGGCCGGTTGGTGCGATTTACCCGCCTTATCTGTTCGTGGGGCACGAAGACCGTCGTGACCACCTGTGTCTGTCCACTGTGGTGACTGTCCGGGCGGCGCGGCCGCTGGAGGGGTCCGCCGGGGGTGGCGTTGCTGATTTGGGCCCGGTGCAAGACACGAATCCTGACCTCCCTCCACTTCAGCCTCTGGCCTCTGCCATTGAGCGCGGCGCCGTGTCTCGGGAAGATGCGGGTCAGCAGTGCACGGTGGCGGGTCCCCTGGTTGTCGTGGGGGGGGGGGGGGGGTTGCTTCTGTTGCTTTGCCTTTTGCTTGATTACTACCTCAGTTCACATTCCTCTGGGGCTGGGATCCGGATGTGGGACCCGTGGTGTGGGAACTGGGTGCAGCGGAGAATGAATACCCAAGTCCTGTGCAGTTTTCTTGTGCTCTGCTTGTGCAAACACTAGTTGTGCCTCGTCTCAACTTTTGTTTGCGTCTCCAATGTTTAGGCAGTTTTCCTGTCTTTGCCCGCCCACCCACCCACTGACCGGCTGACCCCCTGAGAGCACCTGCCCTTTCCTGTCCCTTTTGAAACCGATTCCCTCGGGTAGAGTGGGGGATCTAACCGTGCTGCAGCGTGTGGGCCAGGGTTTAGGGTCAGGGTCCGTATCAGAGTGGGGTCCCGCATCCAGCGGAGTGGTCCGCAGCGCACCCGTCCATACAACCGCCGATATTCCGGCCTTGGTGATACTTCAGTACTGCCATCCCAAGTCCTGTGCAGTTTTCTTGTGCTCTGCTTGTGCAAACAAAGATGGCAGCAGCTGCCAACATAGCAACCTCCATTGCCCTCCAAGTTTTCATCACAGTTTCGAAAATATTGACCCAAATCACCAGAATACTGGGGCAGGGGGGGGGGCATCATGGGGATGCAGTGTGCCCTTGGAGTATGACGACAAGGCATTAAATTTGATGATCACCCCGTTTTCCATTGTGCCTTCTGCATCAAAGATGGTAGCAATTACCAACATGGCAACCTGTGTTGCTCTCCAATTATTCATCAAATTGTCAAAATTGTTGACCTAGACGAGCAAAATAATGGGCGGGGGGTCATGGGGATGAATTGAATTAGCGAATTCATGGGGGATGATGGGGATGAATTCCAGTCTACAGCACTCTAGTGTGCCTGTAGAGTCTGACAAAGAGAAGTTGAATTTGTTGACCCCTCGTTTTCCTCAGTGTGCCTTCTGCATCAAAGGTGGTAGCACATACCAACATGGCAACCTCTATTGCTCTCCAATCAATCATCACTGATGGAAATTATTGAACCAACTAATGGGGGGGCTCATCTGCCAACACTTGGAAATTGACGTCTTTGCCTTGCCGCCAGTGGGTGGCAAGGCCAAGAAATGAGAAATGAAATCTGTGGACTGGCCACCGCTCATGCCCACCTTACCAGGAACTTACTAGGAACCCTCACATGTTGCTGTGATGGTCCGGAGGTTGCACAGCGCGAATAGCTGTCGGCAGTCCAAGAAAATCGCTTGTGTGTGTGCGTGTGTGTGTGCGCGCGCATGCGCACGCGGCACAAGCACTGGCGATTCCGATCTCAAACCCCCTTTTTTTGGGGGGGGGGCTGGGGGATCGGGCACCCAGAGGGCCACCACTGGGGCCCTCAGGCGTCCTGTGGAATTGCTAGTGCGCGCAGCCAACCGGGCACCCAGGGGGCCACCCCTGGGGTCCTGCAGCACGATGTTGTTTGTCGTCTGCGCCCAGGGGATCCAGCACCCAGTGGTCACCGCTGGCCCCCCTGAGGCGCACTGTGGAAAGGAGAGGTGGTCCAGGAGAGGGAAGGAACCTCCGACAAAACCGGGGTGGGCAGAACCCAGGACGACGGCACGGCCACGGTGCAGTCACCTGGGACATCATGCAGGTGCACACGCCACCCGCGTCAACCATGGCAGAGCGCACACCATCCGCTAAGCGCACGCTACCTGCGACCATCAAGGAACGAGCCATGCGCACGCGCGACCCACGGAATGGTGGAGCGCATGGGGTGGAGGGACGGTACAACTTGTGGAGGAGTGGGGCAGCAAGGCCTCATGCACACAGAAACGCAGCGACGCAGGTTGTGGACAGCCAGAGGGCGGAGGTGCGTGGACAGCGAAAACCGTCAAACGACCCCCACAGCAACCCGCACAACCTTGGTACGCCAACTACTGGGCCCCGCTAACGTACAAACGGCACCTGCCACAACCAGCACAGCCCCGGCACACCAACCATTGGGCTCCGCAAATGCGGAAACGACAGCAGCAGGAGCACCGGCCGCAGCGGCCGTCAAAATGCAGCGACCTGACGCAACATGCTAAGCGAAGAACGGGTGACTATCCAAAGCCCTGTAAAGAAACAGCAACCTGACGAAATGTCACACAGGGGGGGGGGGGGGGGCAACCCCAGTTTGACCCCTAATTTCAAAACCTGATTTGCTGGTTTGCCATGCTGATTGTGCATAGCTTTGTCAATATTGATTCCTGGACTTCGGCTCAGGGCGACACGGCTGGACATTGCATAGCCTTAGGCCGCCTGTGTTTGTTGAATTGGTGCACGGTAATTTCAGAACCACTTCTTCCCACCTTTTTAGCCAAGCCGATTCCACCCAAATCAAACTCCCAGGACAAACACAAACGATAATGGGCAAAACGGGCCAAAGGGCTGCCATGTTTGCTCTGTATTCAAAAGTCCAGTACACATAGGGGACAAGGTTGCCATGTTGGCGGCACTTGCTGCCATCTTTGATGCACAAGACACACTGAAAAACAAGGGGTCCCAAAGACACTGACGAGGCCACCATCTCAGTTGACCAATGCAGCTCTCATTGGATACGCATTTCCAACCTTTGATTATCTGGTCCGCCAAACAAACATGCCAACAATACGCCCAAGGGCGGGAATGGCCAAGGATTGCAAGATTGCCACCCTGACGTAGGGAGCGCTTGTGCCATGTTTCCCCATTAATTGGGGGCGAGGGGATGCCCCTGCAGCTCCCACGCCAGGGCGGCAGCAGAGGGAGGTAGGGGGGGGCATGGGAGCTGGGAATCCCCCTTCCTTGTGGGGAATGTCGCCAGCAACAAGGCTGGTACTAAAAGGGGGGTCCGGGGGGGGGGGGGGGCACAAGGGATTTGTCCCCAAGAGGCCAATGGAATAAGATCGTGGACAAAGCATTGCAAATACCCCTTAGGGGCTCCTGATTCAATTCAATCAATTACTGACACAACTGCAAAGCCGAATTGATCATCTGTGCACTGCCATGGCTGCTGCTTGCCTACAATCCATCAGCTCTTGGCTTGATCTTGGCATCACTCCTCCATTGGGATATGGACGAGTGGCATGAAATATTGGTGCACATGTCTGTCATACCGAGTTTGAAATTATCGGCTGAAGAGCTCAAATTCCCCAATGATTCCCAAATGAAATTGTGGGTTTTTAGAGAAAAAAAAAGAGGGGGGGCGAGGGGCACATTTTGTTGTGGTCCACAAATTTCCAATCCATCCCCAGGGGGGGGGGGTTGCCATAAAGGCTGGGTGAGTATGCCGGCTGGCATTTTCGGGTGTACAGACATGTTCGCCTTTTGAGGAGGGAATCCTCCACTTGTGGATAGGTGTGTTGGGTGCCCATCCATTGGTTTGGGGGCGAAGGGGGTGGATTCAGGGGGGGGAGGGAGGGGGGGGAGGTTGGAGGGATCTGTCCTCGCTGGGCCCCAACTGAACCCCCTCACCCCTTTTAGGTGCCTTACGATGCAGCAGGTGGGGGGCGTTTGTGGATGGAGGCAGGGGCCTGTGCTGCACGCATTTCTGCCCTCCAAACATGCAGGGCTGGGCACAGTCATTTTGTTCAAGCCTGCTCCCCTCCTTTGCAGTCTGACCGCCGCCCCTCCCCCCCCGACTCTGCAATGCGCCACATTGAAGTCAAGGGAACATGCAGTGATGCGTCATCAAGTCCCCCCGCAAGTCGGGTTCGATTTGCCCATGCCTGCAACAGTCTTTGTCTGCGCCCGAGGCTCCGGGAAGGAGCTTCGTGCTGCTGTTGCTTTTGACTTTTTCTCGTCATGGCTGCTGCTTCTTGCTCCTGCAGATCTGTTGACGGCACTGGATTTCACCAAAGGCTTCAATGCTATGATTGTCGCGGCGGCAGGATTTGTTTGTTTGCAGCGTTGCTTTTATTTGTACAGAATTTTGTAGGCGGATGCTGTAGCCAGTGGCCGCGTTACGTTACGCGAGCATTGGGAGGGTTCTGTGTGGGGGGCAGGGGTGTTGGGGGTCGGGGGGGGGGGGGGCTGTGTGTCCATTTAGACCCAGGTTTTTTTCTTGCACCTGGACCCCGTACCCAGCGGCGGGGGTCTCGGGTCCAAATTCGGGATAACCCCGGATGAGTGGAGCTGAGGAACAAAGACCTTGTATTTTAGGATGACCACGCTATGCACCGATGTGGGGCACCTGGTGCAGGATGGGAGTCCTACGTCCCAACCGTAGATGCCCGTGCCTGTATGCTGGGATGGGATGCTTCCGTGAAGCATTGTGGGGCATATCCCCCCAGCCTGGGGTATGTTCAGGTATAGCGTGATAGCAACTAAGCTGTGTGGAGGAGACACAGAGGGTCTCCCACGTTCGTACCCGCCTCCCCGTTGGGCACGGTGGGGTAACAGCATAAGCTGGTCCCTCCTCCTCCTCCTCCTCCTCCTCCTCCTCCCCCCCCTCTCTATTAATGCATGCTTGGTTGGGTGTTTAGGTGTGTTCTGATCTGAAGGGGAAGGGCGCATATGGGAGACTGTGCATAGGTGCGCTTGTCCGCACATGTGCGCATATCTTTGTGAGCCAGGCAGCCGGGGCCCATGATTCCTCTAGGATCGGGGTGCTGGGGTGCGGTGGCCACCTGCTCCATCAGCAGCGGCGTGGTCCGTAGGAGGAGTATGAGCAACCCCCCAGGCCCCCTTCCCCTCCCCTCCCTCCCCCCCCAAGCCCGCCACCCCAAGCCTCTACGCCTGAGCACCGCTGATGTGGGAAATGTACCACAGGGCCCGGGTTTCCGGATCACCAAGCGTTACACATCAGCGGTGGCTTGGGACTGTGGTCCCTGGGCGCCCTTTTGTGGCCTGTCTGCTTTGGAATTGCCTTCAGAAAGGGCATGTGCCGGGGCCAAAGTCTTCAAACCTCTGACCATTTCCCTGACCATATCCCACCAAAGCCGTCATGTTGATCCGGTGTACCATGCAGGTTGTCTGAATCAGGCGTGCGCAGGGACCCACAGTGTGCGCGCGTAAGTAGAGGGCATCGCAGGGGCAGGGGTGAAGCATGGGGAAAGAGGCGGAGGATGGCCAGCAGAAGACGGGCCGGGAAAGAGGAGAAGAGAGGTGGGGCAGAGGAGAGGAAAGCACTTGTTTTTGGGCGTGATCCAGCAAGGTTTGCTTGCTGTGTGCATGTGCTCTATGCTTGTGCTTAGTGTGGCGGACACCCAACCTCCGGGGGGGGGGGCAGAGGCCGACCAATTTTGTGTCCCTTCAGTTCCGAATCCTTTCAATGAATCGCCTTGAAGAGAGGTTGTTAGTTGGATCAAGTGCAGCCAAATAGGGCTCGCATAGCCCAAATGATAGCGCCCTGGCGCTTCTGTTGCTAACGTCCGGCACCCCAGGCCGGCCGTTGTGCGGGGGGACGGGATGCTGTTTGTTGCCTCGTCTTTGTGGGCCGTTGTGTACTTCACTATTGAGCCCGCTCTGCGGAGTCTGTGCGGGGTTGGGACTATCAGGGCGGGGGGGGGGGGGGGGGGCGTGCGCCTCCCTCTTTGGGCGGGGTTCCGGCGGTATTCGCTGGAGGAGGCGGAGGGGCGGAGTCTAAGGCGGAGAAGGAATTCCGAAATTCTGTTGCAGTGATTTTTGTGCTTTTGCAAACACTAGTTGAACCCCGTTTCAACTCTTGTTTGCATCTCCACCTTACGCAGCTTTTCTGTCTTTTCCCAGCCACCCACCGCGGCCACCCTCCGCCCGGCTAGCTGACCCCCAGGTGACTTCGCAGCCCACTCACCCCCTGTTTGAAAATGGCTTATCTTGTGTTTTCGGTCAGCCTAACCATGTTGCTGCCTGATTTCCTGTGTTTTGGTCGAGTTTTGCGTTGGATGAACTGCCCTGTAGAGAGGAAAGTCTGTGCACCCATCCATACTATCACCGGCTCCGCCGGTGTTGGTGACACTCTCTGTTGGTGACAGCCGTCCCAAATTCTGTTGCAGTGATTTTTGTGCTTTCGCAAACGGATGGTTCGGAGGGTATTCATGCAGGATGGTTGGGAGGGTATTCATGCAGGTGGTATCCATGACCTGGAGGAGGATAACGGTGCAATTCTGCGAGGAGTACACGATTCCTTCACGTTCTTTGGGCCACAAGACTGGCCTGACCAGGTTGATTCATCATCATCGGATGGTTCATTTTCAGCGGATGGTTCATGATGAAAGAGACCAAGGGGGGGACACCGATGACAGCGACGTCATCCATTGCATGATGGACGACATACAGAAATAGTGGGCTTTTCCTTGGTCCTCCTGCTGGCAAGGGGGGAGGCAAAAGGGGAAAAAAAGGAATAGAGAATATGAAACGGGCATAAATCGCAATTGTAGCAGCGCTTCTTTGTGTCACGGACATCACTGCTGTAGGCACTGTGGAGCATCACTAGCGACGTCATCCATTGCATGATGGACGACATACAGAAATAGTGGGCTTTTCTCTGGTCCTCCTGCTGGCAAGGGGGGAGGCAAAAGGGGAAAAAAAGGAATAGAGAATATGAAACGGGCATAAATCGCAATTCTAGCAGCGCTTCTTTGTGTCACGGACATCACTGCTGTAGGCACTGTGGAGCATCACTAGCGACGTCATCCATTGCATGATGGACGACATACAGAAATAGTGGGCTTTTCCTTGGTCCTCCTGCTGGCAAGGGGGGAGGCAAAAGGGGAAAAAAAGGAATAGAGAATATGAAACGGGCATAAATCGCAATTCTAGCAGCGCTTCTTTGTGTCACGGACATCACTGCTGTAGGCACTGTGGAGCATCACTATGGGGGGTGGGGTTCATACGGGTGCAGCGGAGCGGAGGTAAGGGAGAAAATGCTTTCCGACCGGTGGACGCCCAAAGCTAGGGTTGGGGTCCGCATATTTCTCAGTGTCGCCTCTATTGAAAAAATTCATTTTTCCCGGGAGGAAATTTTTCTCATTCGCACTGCTATCATTGGGCACACTGTAACCACACGAGTTCTGAGAAGGGGGCGATAGTGACAGACACAACACACTGAAATTTCCTCTTTGCTTCTTTTGCAGACAATGATGTACAATGATGTGTGGTGTTGTAGGTGAGTGTAATGCACCCTATGAAGCCTACAGGCGTTGCAGCCTCCCAATTTCTAACAAAATCTCAGATTTAGGTAAACGATTTCTTAATTTCCACCACGATTTGACAGCCACCATACAGACCCCTGGAACCCATAGGAACCTTTAAGAAAGAACAACATCCACGCACGGACCACCATGACTTTGCAATACCCAGGCCGAGATCACTTTGGAATGTTTCCAAAGACCGCCATGGTGTCTTCTGGGCCACAGAGGCACCTGCAGATGTGGCCGGCGGGGCTGCTTTGGGGGCCCCCACTGCCATCTGTCTAGTTTGCTGGACGTGTGATCGGTTTTGTCTGCGGCAGTCCGGTATGGAGTGCTCCCGTTGCGATCTGCCGCTATGGGTCTTATCGCAACGAATTGCCCAACCCCATGTTGATGACTTTCATGTTGACCCGACATTTTGTTGAGGTATTGTGAGCTGCCTCCGCTTTGTAGTTTTGCGGTGTAGTGTGCATGTAGTGTCATTATGGGCTCGCAAAGTGTCTAGTGTCATGTGCCGGCTCAAACGCGCTAGCCTGTCCATCTTTATTGTGCAGCATGACTTTGTGCCGGTCTTGCTGGCCCCATCTAAAAAGACAGATGTAGGCCGGGTGGAGCTCCACTACACCCTCGTGTCCGACACTTAGATGCTTACTTTCCGGAAAAGGGCAAGGGCAGGCTTGACGCCACTTGGAATGCCCCCTAACGATGAGGGACCTGGTGGCACCCTACTGGTGAAACGGGAGAGCAAGCATTGTGCCTCTCTACAGGGGCCCCTGTACGTGAAAGAAGGACTTAGCCTCCATGGCCATCTACAATAGGCTCAGTTGTATGAAAACATTTTTGACATCCCCATGTATAATTTGCGAGGACCGCAACATGGCGTTGGGACGATCTTCTTTGTCAAGCTTACTAGTACGCACCTTGTTGAGCTCCGGTACTGGCTCTCGGATCGCACATCTTCCGCGAAGGCAGGCCGATTCTTTGGGCAAAAGCCCTTTACGCTATGGGGCATCATTTTCTAAGGACATCACCACATGGCAAACCAAGTGGCATGCCGTTGATTTTACTAGTGAGGCCTTGATTCAGCACGACCACTAACTACCTTCACCTCGGTCATCATTGCCGCAATTGTTCCTCCTTCGCAACCGCTCCCACAAGGTCATCTCATTCGTGTCTAGCCGAGACCACCCCAATGTGGCCAACCAGCGGGCCTCTGCGCACTACGCGGGTGTTTGGTCGGTGTATCCGGCTGGTCCTAGGTAACGTGGGTCAGTTAGTATGAAGCTTCGCAGCATAGAGCAACCATGTTCGACGCTTCTACCAACTATAGCGGAGGGCTAGGACATTCACCGCTGCATTTGCTAGGTTTGCTGCACTCCTATGGGCACCATATCCAAGCTCACACCAGAACTACACCGAGATGTGCTGTGTACAGCATTTTCACGGACGTCACTGGCTGTGTTGCATTGCCTCCGACGCCGTGGTTGCGCGAGGCAATCACGTAGTTTCGGTAAGTAAGTGTGGAGTTTGTGTTACAACCGCGGTTCAATGCGAAAAGGGCCACGTGATGTGAGGCCGTGCAAACGTTGCTCACAGAAGGTAGCTCACAAGTCGACGGACTTCCTGTGCTTTGAATCATGTGTCAACGCCTTCGCGGTACGGACAATAGTGTCCGCTACATCTCCGTTATGCGGACCAACTTGGGCGTGGATGTGTGGGGTGAATTGGATTACATCCGTGCGTGGTGGGTGCACATGATAGAACAGCCTGGGATTTTCACTCTGTGCGGGTGGGATGTGCTCTCTCCACACTGGTTGGTGTTTGCCACTTTTCCCTTCCCAAAGACATTGGCGGCTTGATTTCCTAGTGCACCCTGTCATGCATACGGCCGTGGTTGTTCAAATTCAAAAAGGCGGCGTCCGGCTGCATAGCACGTACCAATGCCTGAGGATCAAAGCTAGGTTGTTATATGGGCGCCTTCGAGCTTTCTTGTCCAACAGCTTCGGAGACTAGTCAAATGCACAACACTTGCCAGTCCTTCCGCCCATTGGGATTCACTTGGTGCCCCTAGAGTCTCCGATTTCTGCGCCGGATAAGCCAATGGCCAGGGCTTGCTTGTGGTGCCCTTTCGCTGTCCTCTGTACGACGGTAAAAGACAAATGGTAGGCAACACCAGGACCTCAGCATTTTCGCCTGCCAAAGGCCACGTATTGTGCTTTCCGACTGTTGATAGTTCGTTGGAATTTGGCGATGTTCTTGTCTTGAAGAGTGGCGTGGCATTCTCCATATCCGGTTTGCCCATACAAGCCTCCGAGTAAGAAAAAGTGCTTTTCCATTGCTTTGAGGCATACTCTAGTTGTATTAGAGATGCACTGAGCATCCATGCATTTTAATCTTAGTATTGGTCCAACCAAAACTGGTGAGAACACATTTTGACCTATGGAACCAAACACCCAATCAGGATATGGAGTGGACCCCTTAATCCCCTTTCAATGTGAAGTAAAACATCTTTTCCTGAGTTGACTGAGCACTGACATACCTAAAGTAGAGCCTATGAATTTATCTATGTTTTTCCATGAATTCTTAGCTATCCTAGTGGTAGGCACCCTAGGGGGCTGGGCACCTCTTTTTGAGAGGTCCTGGGTTCAATTCCTGGTCAGCCTAGCTAAGTAGGAAGATCCCATGTGACATGGCAGTGACCTCATCGCCACATACCATGCCACCTCAGCACATATGGGACCCAAAACAAAGAGTGCACATCTCCTAAGATGGCACTATGGAGAGAGAGTGACCCTGAGGCAGTTTTCTAACTCTTTTCCTAAAACATTTCAGCTATCTTTGTGAATATGCATTCATTTGTGACCTGAGTTGCAGTTTCTGTGAATATCCAATCAGCTTTCACTGTTTACACTGCAGCCCTTCATGCTTTGATCCTGAATTACCTTCTCCTTGCATACTATTGGCTTGGGCTATCCTGGATTGACTTGGCTTTACTGTATTTCAACAAACAAAAGCTTTTCATCATCCAAAACAAGCAGCAGGACACCCTACAGCAACAACAAGCAGCAGGAGAAGCAAAAACACAGTGCTGAAAACACTATAAACTTTTCTGGTAGCAAGAGGCAGCCTGTCTCTGTGCACCGGCAGCGACCCCGCGCCGTACAACCAGTGCTCCGAGCAGGCAAATATAAGCAGAAGGGCGGATTAAGATGGATCCAGGAAGAGTGGACGCCGACGTGAAGACAGCGCCAGCGCCTGAGGCACCGGCAAGGCCGGCGCCTGGCGCTGTACCTTCAGCGGAGCCCTTACACGGGCCAGTGGATACGGCGGAGGACTCCCTGGATGGCCTCCAGACGGCCTTCGGGGCCCTGTCCGTCGAGGAGGTGGTGGCGCAGCCTGCAAAAAGGAAGAGAGAGAGCGAGAAGGATGCTGGAGACGGAGCAGACGAAGGAGAGGAGCAAGGGCAAGACCCGACGGATGTCCCTATCTTCGAAGGCGCACCAAGCGCTTCTGGCCTCCATGCATCACCCTCTCCCATAACCACCACACTCCCAGCCGCCGCAACATCCACTTCCACAACCAACCCGCCTATGGCAGAGGGCACAGGCTTTACTGGCATGCCTCACTACCCCGCCTATGGCATGGGCCCACCTACCACTGCGCTCCTTGAGGCAACTACTGCCAGTGAGCCGGTGGCTTCCAGCTCTGCGCCGCGATGGTATGCGGCTGACCATCCCCATCCACTCCACGCCACTGGAACCTACATGGAAGTTCCTGGGTATGCTCCTGGGTATGCACCTGGGTATGCACCCTTGAGTGGGTTGAGGAGAGGACCAGAGTCTCTGGGAGGCAGGAGTAGAGGATCGGGAAGATCCTCCAACAGGTCCCTGACGCGGTCGGAGATCAACGAGGTGCTCCGAGGAGCCACTTCGCAAATCGTGAGCGACCTCACGCAAGAGATCAGGGAGAAACTGGAGCCCCTGTTGATCCCGTCCCATGCGTCACCTACGACGGTGGGAATGTCACCCCACCAAGTACAGGCTAACCACCTGGCGGCGGGGTTGACAAATACCCTGGGGAGCCTGAGGAGCCGACCGATGCCGACTCCTGCAGCAGTACCGAGAAGTCCATTCGTCCCGAGAACGGCCCAGCCGCCCTACAGCCACGTGACGAACTCGACGAGGGCCGAGCTGGACCAGCTGGGGCTGACAGCCCTAAGAGCTATGGTGGACGTGGAGCCTTATGGCTCCAGTGATCTAGGCGGAGACCCCTCCGACGACGAGCCGCCGTCGATGGATTCTTCTTCGCCATCGGATGACGAAGACCCTGAGGACCCCGAGGACCCCAAGGGTAAGAAGAAGAAGAAGAAGAAGAAGAAGACCCGACGCCCTGAAGGACGCCGAGCTCAGGAGGCGAAGGCTACTGCCACCTCCAAGATAGTGGTGAACCTGCCTGAGTTCACAGGCAAGGACCTCAGCGAGTTCGCTGAGAACTTTGGCCGGTTCCTACGACTGACCGGCCAAACCCACGCGAGTGGGCTAGTGAAGTGCGACCTGCTCCTGCAGTGCTGCAAGACCAAATACCTGGAGAAGCAGGTCAGGCAGATCGTCACTAACTCCGCCACCTTTGCCGATGTGTTGGTTGCCCTGGAGAGGCAGTACCCAACCTACGAGACCGACCTCTCCATCAGGGCCGAGATCCAGAACCTGCCCGTGCTGCCCAACAACCCCAAACCTGGCAGGGTCTCCGAGCTGTTGGCGGACCTGGATCACAGGGCTGGACGACTGACGCCCGGTTCCTACAGCAGCGACGACCTGCTGTTCTGGTTGTGCGCCAAGCTCCCCCGAGAGCTATGGGACGAGTGCCGTCTGACGGCTGAGCGCAAGGCTAGATCCCTCCGCTACGAGGATCTATGCGTGCTGCTCCTGGAGATGGCGCTGGAGAAGGAGAGCGACCAGCACCTGAACAACTACCGTCCTGGTGGTGGAGGTTCTGGAGGCAAAGGGTACCAAGGGTCCCGACCTGGGCAGGGGACTACCCCCAAACACGCCCACGCCCGCCTAATGGAGAACGTGAAGGAGCTATTCTGGTGTGATGCCAGAGATGAGCAGGGCCACCTGCAGCACGCCTCTGACTGCGAGCAGCGAGACTGCTTCGTCGTCCAGGGGAAGCAGCAGGAGAAGATCACCGGCGCCAAAGTGAAGCTGCCGGATCATTACCGCTGCACCATCACGTGTGCATTCTGCGGTAAGCGGAAGCACTACGAGGATGAGTGCTACCATAAGCAACGCCTATCGGCGAAGCTTAAGGGGGAAGATCCTGGCAAAGGCTCAGGCAAAGGTGGAGGCAAGGCCAAAGGCAACGACTCCGGCAAGGGCAAGTCGAAAGGACGTGGTCAAGGTGGTCAAGACAAGGGTCAAGGTGGACAAGGAGGAGGCGCTAACCGCCAGAACGACAACAAGAACAAGGACAAGAGCGGAGGTAACCCCAACCCTAATCCAGGGGGGAACTCCGAGCCCTCTGAAGGGCAGTCTGGACCTACCACACGCTCACAGACGCAGGCCCAGCAAGAACAAGGAGCCAAGCGTGAGCATGAAGGTGGTGATGACGGCAACGCCAAGAAGAGAAGCCGTTTCATGAGGATGGCCCGCAAATTGCGGAATAAGGGGTTCGAGGTGACCTGTCCCGCAGAATTCTGACGGGGACGCTCTGGTGGCACCCAAGACCTGGTTGAAAGTGCTGCCCTAGGTCGTGGATGGTGCCGGAGGGCTCAGGGCCCGCAAGACCGGGGGGGCAGGCACGCGAGGAGTCGACCTGAACGCTGCTGTTGGGGGCAGAACCGGATACACGGACACCAACGGAGGCAAGAGCGGCGACAACGGAGGCAAGATCCATGCTGATTGTTATCCGGCAAAAAATCCCAGTCTATGAAGAAAATTGATGCGGATGATCCTAAGTACATCTGAGTGTCCATATCTATCTGAAAAGATTTATATAAATCCGATTGTGAAAAAATATTTGGCTGATTTGGCTCCGGGCGCGCATCAGCGGCAATTGGCGATTCCGGGTAAATGATCGGAACGCGGCGGATTTACGATGAATGGACCGCGGAATCAGATCCGGCACATCAGAAATATATAGGTCTGATCCTGAGACTGAGCTGCGGGGCGGCGATTCCGCCGAAGCAGAGAAAATGGCCAAAATGTAGCCAATCTGGGGCAGATCCGTGAAAATCTGAGCAGATGGGGGTTAGCCGCACTTACACTCCCCCTCCAAAAACACACTGGGGTGTGTCGCTACGTCAGCGAAGAACGTAGTGCGGGTAAGTCCCAGAAAAAAATAGAAATGTAGCCTCGATGGGGCGAAATCTGCTTGATCTGACCTGATTTGGGCTGAATTGGCACTGAATCAGGATGGATGAACCTGAAATGAGACAGAATGAGGAGTGACGAACAGTCCTCCGTGCAGTAAAACATTAGGTTATGGGCTAAAAAGCATGTAAACATATCGAGAATCGATACCAAACCATGCCCTGGTTGAGAATGAGGTAGATTATTGGTGGATTGAGTGGGAGAATCAAGAAATGGAGTGACATCTCGGCGCTCTGGCACAGTTTAGCTGTCGCGGGCACGCTACGGTGTCCTCCACGTACTCTACATCGTGTTACTCCCGCTTTTCTCGTTCTGAAAAGTGCAGCATGTGCCTCAGATTTGGCGCATCTGGTGGATGATCACAAGATTCAGCAAGATTGAGAATCAATTTGAGCAGAGATGAAGGAGATGAAACAATCACAGAGAGGGAAAACAAATACAAATGTAGTCTGCAGGCCCTAAGTGAACAGAAAAACATCAGCGTCAACGAAGTTAGGCAAAGCCGTAAACAGATCTTCGAGGAATGAGAGGAGATGACAAGGAAATCAACCTAAACTGTCCTAAAATGAGGGAATTTGCTCATTTTCCTAAGATGAAGGTGAAATGAAGCGGAATGTCTAGAACTGAAACTACTAACACCTTCGTTTAGACTAGAGTTAATATATATTGTCGTTTATTCAGCTGAATTGTGCTTTCCGGCACGTTGGTTCGCGAGCATCCAACAGATTCCATGAAAATGTGGATCATGTGATGATGCATCATGATGGGACATGATGGCCCTGGATCCTTGGCATGTAACGCGCCGAAGGTTCGCTGAAGGCGCTTTACTGACAGTATATAACTGAGAGACACCGAATAGTCCTTTATTTACAGTGGCGGCGGTGTCAATCGACTTGGACAAGGCCCATCTTTCGATTGAGTCCCACAAGACACTTGGATTCACCATTTTCGACAGTTTCAGGTCGGATTGAGCTCACATTGGCGTGTGCCAAAAATACACCGAAGCTTACGGACCTCAGAGGTTGCTGTTAGAAGTCCCTAGAGCTCCCATATGAAGGTTGTCTGAACAATTGACGTCGGGGTTTTGCACTGTTGCGCAGAATGATGGACAAACCTGAGAAATTCAAGGTAAATTCAAGGAGTCTGGATCTGAATCTGGACTTTGGCTTCAGCATCACGGCGAATGAAGGTAAGATCTGAGTTCCTGGCGTCGCATCTAGTGCCGCCAGTACTACAGGGGGTGCCTGTAGGGGTGAATGTCGCCGGCCGGCGTTTTTACTATGTACATTTGCTTCCATCTGCACGAGTAGCCAAATTCCAAAGATGCACAGACCAACAGAGACAAGATTACCCCGGATCTGCCTGAATTAAGCCTGAGTTTGGTTTTTTCTGGACACGGCAGCACACTCCGTGGCTTTCGGCAGCGTATCTACGCCTTGTCTGCCGAACGGAGACCAAAGAAAAGTTGATTGACGTCAAATTATCAAACATTCGCAGTTCTCCACATCATGTCGTAATCAGGAAGAATGAACAGTGGATTGAGCAGAATGTGGTTTTTTCAAGTCGTCAGAACACTCACATTGGAATAAGTGGTCGACGGGGCGAGGCTGGAGCTTTTGTAGGAGTTGGACATGCAAGGGTTTCGAACCTACACCCTTGAGCCCTAGCGACGAGTGCCATGACGCCCTGGACTAGAGGACTGTTACCCAGATTATGGCGTCGGCGACTCAAGTCACGACGGGTCTCCCTCAATTCGGCCAAGCACGAATACATGTGACCACCAACCTGTCTGGTGGGGCCCTCGTACGGCTTGGGCGCTGCAAATCAGCGGCCGAACTCGAAGCTTGGTCCTCATTTGGCTCCTGGGCTGGCCTGACCGCAGGAGGGGGGATCGACGGATCAGCCCTGGAATGTGGCTGCTGAGGGCCGTAAAAGGCTGGATCTCGATTCACCACAGGTCTTTTTCCGTCGCTCTCCACCTGTCTATCGGGTTTCGACAGACAGTCTGTCAGGAGTACGCCAATTTCGGGGTGCTTCTTGAGGAAGTCGATGAACCCCTTGGTGTACCCATGGACAAAAGAATGGGCTGGTTCCCAGTTGTTGTGACTGGAATCAAAGCCCCTCCACTCACATAGAAATTCCCATTCGCCCTTTTCGTCACGTCTTGCTTCTAAAATCCTCTTGAGTTCGTACTTCCCCCCTTCGATGACCCGATCGGACAAAAATTTCGAAGTCCAAAAAAGGGGTTTAACCCGATCCTTGGGGGAGGGGATCTCTCTCTTGAGGCGATCGCCCGAAACTTCAATTTCCCTGCTGACATCCACACGAATCCTCCACCTGTTCTCACCTAGACCCGCTGTAACAGCGAATGGCCCCTCCCACAAGGGAAGAAGCTTATCATCTCCGTCCAGGGTGGTTTCGGATTTTCGAAGCCAAACTCGATCATCGACTTCAAAATTGTGGGGGTTTTTTCGGCCTTGATTCTGGACCCAAGGCCAGTCAGCTTGATGCTTATCGATTAATTTCGAGACAGTTTTTTCTGCTCGTTGGATTTCGTCCAAAAACAACGAAGCATCTTTACAAGGGCGAGGATTATTCAACGGCATGTTCCACCAACACTTCTTTCGTCCAAAGACAATTTCATTTGGAGAAAGGCCATGGTACAACGGCGTGTTGTGGTAACGGCGAAGCAATGCGAAGAGAACTTCAAGCCAATGGAAGTCTTTCTCACTGGCGAGCTCCTTACGAAGCATATTTATTATAGAGCGGCCGGCTCTTTCGCCAGGCAGCGCTCGATGTGAGTGGATCTCGCATCTCAGGTGGTGGATTCCAAGGCGAGCACATAATTCCTTCCACCATTCGGAGGTGTACTCTTTGCCTGAGTCCGTAACCACCTCGGATGGGACGTCCCAACCTCCCATCAAGGTCTGCGCGCACCATTTGGCGGCAGCCTTGCCAGTCATTGACTCGATGTTGCAAGGCAACACCTGAATGTAGCCAGAATGACGGCATTGTATAAGGAGCACTCCGTTGACCTTTTTGTTGGTCCAATGGCACTCTTCGTCGTCGAGTTCACCAAGATGGAAAAAATCGCTGGTGACTCTGTTAAAGAGGCGCTCCGGAATAGGATGTGGCCTCAGATGGCCGTGCTTCTTCGCGCTGGGGGGCGTCGAGACAGCACATTGGGCTCATCCGGCGGCTACTTTCATACAATGAGTATATAGCCTTGAGCCGAACAACCTATGTTTAATCATCGACCATAATCTACGGCCATGTGCGTGGGGGGACTCCCATTTGTGCCACCAGTTTAACACTCGGGGGGCCAGGGCGTCTGGTACGCACAATTTACCCTCCATCCACAGCTTCCCCCCATCCAACGAATATTCTGAATAAATTCCATCTTTGTGAGCATCTTTGGATTTGAGATTCTCAAAGACCTCTTTAAACATGGAATCATGCAGATAATCGTTCGTCCAGTCACGGATGATAAGGGAATCTTTCGGCAGGGGTGGAGTTTTGGCCGGATCTCGACGCTTAATGCCCTGAATCAACCGAAATGCACTTACAGGTCGGGTATACTCGAACCGTTTCACACTCCCTGAGGAGGGATCGGTGACTTTCTCCACGACTTTCAGTGATTTGGTGATAATTTCATGAGCATGCGCCGGATCTGAGAAGGCCGTGATGTCATGACATGGTAATGCATGCCGTTTAACAGAGCATTGCATGCATTCACGTCGAATGAGCTTTTTTTCTTCCTGATCCCACTCGATTACGACGTGGCGGTCCTGCTCCGTACCATGGATGTTGGTACTTTGCAGCCCCTCTGAAGCGGGGTAAGCCCATCGGCTCAGAGCATCCGCTACCGTGTTGTGTTTTCCAGGCAAATACGACACATGGAGGTCAAACAAACTGAGAAATTCGTGCCATCTGGCCCGTCGACCAGCTGGGCTCGCGACAGTATCAATGTGTTCGGTGGCCCAATACTCCAGAGATCGATGATCCGTTAGGACCTCGACTCGATTGGTGCCAACCCACGATTGGTACTTCTTCAGAGCGCAGATTATGGCATACGTCTCTTGCTCACGCGGTGACCATTGCATCTGGCGTGGAGCTAGCTTCCGAGACCAAAATGCAAGAGGGTAATGATCACCTGTGGCTTCATCAACCTGTTCAAGGACAGCTCCGATCGCATACCTAGAAGCGTCGGTTCTTATGTAGAAGGGTCGGTCGAATTTCGGCACATGCAACGTGGCGACTTCGCAGAGGGCCGCCTTTAAGTGATGGAAGGCCTCCTCGCACTCGTCAGTCCACTTGACGCGAACCTTTGAACCTGCCTTGCCCGCATCTCTCCCTACCTTCAATAGTTCAGTGAGGGGGGCAGCAAATTTGGCATAATTCGGCACAAAAGTGTGGTAAAAATTGCAACAACCCAGGAATCCTCTCAATTCCGTGATCGTCTCAGGGCGCTTCCACTTCTGAATAGCGACGAGCTTCCCTGGACTGGGTCGTCGGGTGCCATTCTCAAGGAGAGAACCGCAAAATTCGAGTGATTTTAAAAAAAGTTTTCCCTTCTTTGGCCCACAAATCAGCTGATTGGCATCAAGAATGTCCAAAACCTGGTTCAGCTGCTTTTCATGTAGGGCCACCAGCTCGGCTTCGGTCAGTCCCTCCCCCTCTGTCGCGATGATTATATCATCTATGTACACACTCACGAAGGCACGAAGCTCAGGATGAGCTGTAAAAAGCACATCCTCCATCATTCTTTGAAAAAACGAAGGGGCGTTCTTCAGGCCCATGGGCATGACCGTCCACTGGACTGGGCCACATGGCGTGCACATACAGGTGAGAGGTCGGCTGTCCTTCCTCAACGGCATTTGGTGAAAGCCGTGACGGAGATCCAGCACCGAAAACAAACGACCTCTTGCCCTCTTGGCAATTTCCTCCTCAATGAGGGGCAGGGGGTGTGAATCCGCCTTGGTTTCGGCGTTGAGGTTGCGAAAATCAACAACCATTCGCCAACCATCAATAGTGTTCTGGTCTGCAGGCGGCGGCTTCGGGACTGTGAAGGGTGCACAGCACCACTCGCTGGTCATACAACCCTCAAGCCAACCAAATTCCCTGAGATTTCTCTCGATTATTTTTCTGAGTATCTCATGTTTCTGTCCATGGTTCTCATAAGGACGCTGTTTGTTCGGCTTGTACCCTTCACGAAGCTCGATGAAGGCTTCACCGAACTGCCCACGGACAGGGGGGTTTTTGATCAACTTCCCCGAAAGGGTTGTGTCCTTCCGTTCCTCAAAAATCTTGTCTCTTTTCTTGGAACACAACTCAGTGTCCACCTGATCGCCAGGAATTACTGTCGAAAAAACTTTGGCGATTTCTTCGGCCTTGGCAGGAAGAATCTTCTTACGGATGTCCCTAAAAAGGTCCGTATCAACTGCCTCTTGAAGATAGGTGGGTCGAGTGTCGACATTCCAGAGATTCTCTTCGTGATCCAGCTCCTCGAAAGGATCTATGAGAGCTTCCACACGGGGTTTTTCATAAAAAACTCTGAATTTGCGGCGCGAAGAAAGTTTTTTTGTCGTCCGTGCGCCGTAGATTCTTTTGGATGTAGATCGTATTGGGGAAGAGGGAGACGAGGCGGATCCATTTGACGTTGGATCACCTTGGGCATCTGACGGACAAAAATCAGAAAAAATAGATTCATCATCAGTACCACGCTCAACCTCAGATTCAGACCCAACACAGGAATCAGTACCAGAATCAGCAGAATCAGAGTCAGAAAGCTTTCCATCCACCAGGAATGCAAGCGAACTCCAGGGCCGCTGTGGCAGGGGACCTGTGTCGTCCCTGGCATACAGCTTAATCTTCCTGGGAAGTTCGATGTAATCTACACAAATGTCTTGCAATTCCTGAAACCAAGGCTTGTCGTCCCACAAGGGCACAACTAAAATCGCCTGGGTTTTATCTTGCTTGATTTTGTGGATGACCTGCTGGATTAAGTGAAACGGAGGATTAATCCATAACTTCTTGTCCCATTTATGGGTCCAAGCGTCGCGAAAGTGCTTGTCAAAGCGCTTGTTCTCGCGGTTAGCAAAGGCATCATACTGTGGCCAAAAGGAATGGTGTTCATAAAAATATTCACAAATTGTATCGCGCCATTTGTCGACAACTCTGTAGGATGAAGAGTGCCAGCGCGAAGGGCGTCGTGGCTGGGAGTCCCTACGAAGACATTCCAACTCTCGGGAGTAATCGGCACTCCCGTTCACCTCTGCAATGGTGACATCTTCGCCAAACTTTGGTGTAACCTTTTGCTTCAAAAATTCTTCTGCACTTTTAAACCCTGCGTGCAAAAAACGAATTTCAGGACGCTCCAAGGGACCTGACTCCAGCAAAAAACAACGCCGATGACCTACGGGCGCCACCCTGTTCTTGCGAAGCCAAGGATGGCCCAAGTAAAGGTCATACTTTATGTCGGCACGATAGAAGTAGTCATCCTTAAGGATAACTTCCTCCACATTGCCTTCTTCCCAAAGGTCTTGAGCGACCAAATGAGTTGATATATAACAACCGCGTTGCCCACCTGCGAGAGAATGTCCAGAAAATCCCTCGAGGGTAACAGGATGAGGCGAATCAAACACGCAGTCGTCAGGCAAAAAAGAATTGGATTGGAGATTTACCTCCGATCCATTGTCACACAAACAAGTGGCGAGGTGGAAATTGCCCTTGCAATCAGAGACCCACAGCTTTGTGACAAACTGACGGGCCCTGTGCTTGGACTGTACACCAACCTCGTCCACTACAACAGAAGGATCCGCTGCCGGATCCAAGGGAGAGGAGACAAGCGACCCTACATCAAGTAGTGGTCGAGAAGGAATCTGGGGATCATGCCCGAAATCGCCTGGGGAGGGGCGATTTTCGTGGCTCCCCTAGGCGTTCTGACCTCCAGTAGCTGCGTTAACATTATGGACACACCCTGATTCGTCGACCCACTCATCTTGGAGCGGATCATCTGCTGGATTCAAGGCATTTAATTCATAATCTCGGTCCGCATCGGACACCTGATCTGCACCTGAGACCTGATCCACACGATGGTTGCCCTTTCCACGTCCACGGCCACGGCCGCCGGATGATGGACCTCCACCGTCGCCACGCCCTCTGCCCTTACCAGAGAAAGGGGTCCCAGAAGGATTTCCCTTACCTTTACCCTGGGATCCTAGAGCATTTCCCTTGTTTGCACCGGATTGAGGGGTTTGGCCTGGATTTCGATTTCCGCCTCCGGCGTTGCTATTGGGATGTTTCTGGCCGTTCGGCTGCCCACCGGAGCCGGATGGAGTCCGGTTTCCTGTGTCTTGGGACCCGCCAGAGCCTCCAGGATTTTTGTTTCCACCGGAGGGGGTCGGATTCCCTTTTCCAGCCTTCCCACCGTGCACCTGTCTGTCATTCTTGTCTGAATTCTGCGAATTACTGATATTTTCACCAATCACCTTGTGATCATAAGGAGACCATCGGTGATTATCAGTAGAATGCGTCTTAGCTCGGTTCGTAGAACCTAAAAGAAGGCAGATGCTACAGTCCTGCTGAACATTCCGGGTGTCATTCACCTTTTTGTTGCCCTTTTGGGCCCCATTTTGGGTGTTTTGCTGAGTATTCTTGTTTCCCCCAAGACCCTCATGGAAATTCTGGTTGGCGGCGTCGGCGAGCCGCTCAACCTCCTCCCAGAGTTCCTTCGGGGTGTACGAAAACACCCAGTTTTTGGCCCTCAGGCGATGGCCATGGAAGCTTACTCCCCTGTTGAGGACTTGGACAAACAAGTCCCGATCCTCGTGTTCATGAAACTTGATTTTCCACGTCTCCTCAGTGAATTTCACCTTGGAGAAGGACGTGGGGGAGCACTTTTGAAGTGCCTCCCTGACGGAAAACTTGTTGGCAGAGGCATCGAAGCCTTCCACCTCCGCCCACCAGGTCTTGACCTTTTCTTCGGACTGTTTGTTCCGAAGGGTGGCGGCAGTTTCTGAGGGGATCTTGTCAAAAATCAGACTTTTCAGCTCGGCACTAGAAAATTTTTCGCCTGAATGTTCAGCTTCTTCCACTAAATTCCAGAAGCGCTGTTTTTTGTCTTGCACTTCGTGCAAAATTAATCGTGAGAATGAAGGAAAATTCTTCAACATTTGGTGGTAGTGGTCCTCTGGCAGCCGGGATCCACGTACCTCCAACTGTTCCCACACCTCATCAAAGGTAAGGGGGGAACTTGTATCCTCGCGATCACTCCAAGTCCTGAGCCAAGTGTTGGCCGGCGCTCCCTCAAGGCAATCCAAGAGGGCCATCAGGAACTGATCATCTTGGAGTTTTTGAGTCTTAACCCACAGTTTAAATTCCCGTTGGAACTGAGGCCAACGTCGGGGGTTCCCATTATACTTCGGTTGCTTGGCAACCTGACGAAGTCGCAAGGAAGTGAAGCGGTACCCAGAACCCCATGGCTAGGTTACGGTCTCCGGTCCACTAACCCCAAGTACGGAAGGGAAGACCGGTCTCCGGTCCAATAACCCCATGTATGGAAGGCGCCCATGGACGCCCGGTGCGAGCCCGGCGGGAGCGTGTTCCGTGCCGTAAAGCCCCGCATCGGCAACCGATGCACCGCCAGCGGAGATTTGTGTATCGGAATATCAGGAATCAACAGGGTTTTATTTTCACATTGTTTCCGTCAATTTTTACGCTTCCGTTCTGATATTCACTGTTTTGACTGCTGGCGGTTGGATCGCGACTTTACCGTAACCGCCAGTTTAACTGTTTATAATGGAAATTTTAACGCAATCCGTCACGAAGGCTCCAAAGCCTTCAGGAACTGCATGGATGCTTCCGCAATTTTCACATCTTACACTCGCAACCTTAATCCGAATTCTTCAGGATGTCGAAATCGGATTTTCGACTTCGACATCCCCGCACTTGATTTGACCTCTTTCGAGTGGACCTACGTGCTTCCCTATGCACGAATCAACTTTCCTTTTATCTTGCCCTCCATTTGACTCAGAGATATGGGCAAAACAAAGTTGATTCGTGAGGCCACTTGTGAGGGTCATATCTCGTGCCGCTTGCAAGTATTGACGATAAGGAAACGTGGGATGTATTCACAATACTCCCGACGTAATTTAGGAAGCATCATATGCCTTGCGTCTCCACACGTGCGCGCTAGTGTAATGGATCATGGTCAATAGGGTGGAGTTTGCGTTACAACTCTTTGGCCATGACATTGCGTGCGTTAAGATAACTTTCGAGTGTAGCGCGCGAGTGTTGGTGTTGCATAGGAACTCTCCTTGAGTTCCTATGAGCGATTGACACAAAGTTGTGCCCTCGGAGGGGCATGACATATCGTGGGGGGAGCTACCTTTTTGGGCAATATGCGGTATGTGCCATGTGTTGTGTTGCGTGCCCATTTGGCGGGTCCATAGCTCCAAGCTGAACCCGCCAATGGACCTCATATTGTGCAAGCCCCTTCCCCATACTCCCCACGATCAATTGCAAGCCTAACCTTTGTGAAGGGAAGCTTGTGTGGCGATCCCAAAGCGATGCGTTGGGAGCAAGGTGTGTGTTTTGCAATTTTCCATATTGTCATGTGCCCACTTGGAAGGCAGCGCTCGTAACCTTTCAAAGCGCCCCAAGTGGAGCACATATGTGGGATCGAAGGTCATTGGTGTCAAGTCATTGTGTTTAGAAGGATTAGTTGATTGCACGATCCAAGCCGAAGATATTATAATATAATTGTGTAGCTTTCAAGGCACTTTGGTGTGTCTTTGTACCAATTTTGCCGTTTTTGGCCCGTCATGATGTCAAGTGGCGACCGTGTATCTCAACGTTGCGTTCAATTGACATCATGACCCAAGTATGTTATGAGGTTACATACTTCGGTGCCCAACATATCTTGGACCCGGCGAGTAACTCCTCTTAGGCTTGGCATACCGTGGCCACCATGTTGGCGATTTCGGACTATCCCAAATCATGGGCTCACTTGGCGACCCTGCCATTCCCAATACCGGAGGAGTTGGGCGACGCCCAAAAGATATGTTGGATACATATGACTTGATACCAATCCTATGGCACACTCCGGTCCAAGTCGGGCATGTGCCTTATTTGCCCTAACCATGAGTGTGCGCAACTTTGGCCATTTTGAGCAATTTTCCACTTTTGCTGCCCGCCGTGCACCATGTTCTAACCCTCGTGCACGCCGGACGCATTGACCAATGGACCATATATGACATGGGTGTTATGGGTAATGGTCCCCATGGTCCACACACCACGTGGGCGAAGCGGAGCCTCCTTCGTTAAGGTGCTAGCCCAAAGTGAGTGTGGGCAATTTTGCAATTTTGGCATTTGTGGACCCAATTGGGATCGTCACAACGCCAAGTGGCATGGAGATCTTTGAGAGCCAAGGGCATGGGAGTCTCTGTTGGACTCCCGGTGGATCGCGTATGGAATGGCGGATCCGATCTCCAAGCCGGCGTGGAGATATACTATTGGGAGCACACCAAATTTTGGCTCATTTCAAGCAGCCAAAATGACCCAATTTTGGGACCCCAATTTCCCCCTTCCGTGTGGTCAATTGGCGGCCCCATTTCTCTAAGCCCATAGGGAGCCCGGACCTGAATCCAAGTTGTACACTCAGATATAAGTCCTAGGTCCTGCCTCCTACCCTGTGAGCCATTGGCCTTACCTTGGCCGGGCGAGCCATGCGTGGGAATGACGCCAATTTTGGTGATTTTGGCATCATGACCCCACTTGACTCATCCGTGTTGCCCTGATGCCGGGACCTCAGAGGGAACCAGGTTGGGTGAGGGCTCCAGAGAGTTCGTACTCGAAGGGCATAGGGTCAGTTGCCTCGTCCCTACCACTGGCGGGTCCGGACGAGGGGTCAATTTTGGAGATCTTGAAGCTAATATCAGTTTGGGCTGAAACAGCCCATTTTCAGCTACCAACTCCTGAGGGATAATGGCGGGGCCATATCTCTGGCTCAGAGTGGAGTTGGGACCTGCCGTTAAGGGAGCATAGGGAGCCACTGTCGGTTGGCCTTGGAGCTCCTTGGTTCGCAGGAACTCGCCTGTGGCTAGGCGGGACACCTCCCCCCTTGGCAGGGTTTCAGGGTCCGGACTGAGCAGGGCATGGGTTGTGTTTGAGCCCCCGCCCCCACCAGCCACTGAGAGGGTCGGACCTGGGATTGGGATACAAGTTGGGATAGAGTGTCTATTGTCCTGTAATGCCCTTACCCCAGTCCAGTCTTAACCCCATGTGTACATATCCTGATGTGTTGCTGTACATACTTTCGTTCCCTTGTTGCAGAGTGGCAAGGATCCTGAAACGCTTTGTCACATGACATGAGCGCATTGATGCCCCTGTGAGCGTAGTGCTTTGCCTGCCTGCTCACTTGCGCGTGTCCCGCAGCGTCCCGTGGCCGGCCCCCCACGGGAACGCGTCAAAAGCGTTTCACCGCCGCGGGGTTACCCAGCCCTCGCGTGCCACTCGGGGCCACCAACCCCGAGCAGCGCGTCGCAGCAGCTCGCAGCTCGCAGCTCGCAGCGCAGCGCAGCAGCTTGCAGCGCAGCGCAGCGGCTCGCAGCGCCGCCCAGCGACAGCGCCGAGTTCGTCACGGAGCCCGCAGCGCCGTCCAGAGCATCGCCCTGACCGCGCAGCGACCGTGAAAGAGGTGCACAGACCAGGACTCCTGCATCAGCCCCATCGGCCGACCCGGAGTCCCATCGGCCGACCAGCAAGGCCGCGTCAACCACCTCCACAACCACCGGCTGACCAGCACCAGCCGCACTTCCAATCCAGTGCTGCAGCACCCGCCTCAACAACCACCACCAGTTCGTTGAGTTGAACGAGTGCACACCAAGGACCTCAAGACCAGCTACGCCCCCGCTGCCATGGTGAATTGGCAAGAAGCGGGTAGGACGTGGCCGCGGCCCCACCCCCATGCAGCGCAACTACTGCGTGGGTTGGTTTGGGACCAGCACTACCGCCACAGCCACCCCCAGTGCGAAGGCGGCATGCCCAGGAGCTTCGAGCTCCGCACGGACATCGCCCCCGACCGCCTGCAGGCCGTGGAGGACTGGCTGCGGGCGGAAGGGTACGAGTACCGCCACCAGCAGAGGCGCTGGAGGACCTGGACCCGGCCGGACAGGCCCGGCGAAGGGCTGCGCCCCGACGGGATTGAGGAGGACGAGGACCCCAACGCCTACCCGTCGGGCGCCTCGATCAACGTCTCCATGTGGGACTTGATCGAGAGGAAGTTCCCGGAGCCGGGGAGCGAGCGCAGGCTGCAGGGCAGCAGCAGCGCGTCTCCGGCGAAGGAGAAGCGGTCCGCCGGGGACAAGAAGCGGGACCGGAAGTGGCGGGAGTACCAGGAGTCCCTGGCCGCCGAAGCCGCCCAAGGCGCCAAGGGCGGAACCCCAGCCCCCAGTCCCCAACGGGCCAATGGTGGTCACCACCCCGGCCACGCCACCCTTGGTGACTTCATGGCAGTCGCCACGCAGACCAGGGCCAAGCCCCGTCCGCTGCTCCTGAGGCCCCAGCAGGCCCCAGCAGGCCCCAGCAGCGACGTGGAGTCGGCCCACCGCGGGAGGATGCCGGCCGACCAGGCCAGCTCCAGCAGCGGCGTCGCTCCCGACAGGGACGTGGCGCGCGCCTGTGAGCGCGTCTGTCAGGTGCTGTAATAAAACCTTGCTTCTTGTCTTCTTTCTTATTATAAAAGTTTGACCAAAGCTGGTTTTATTTTGATTCTTGAAATATGCTGCAAAGTGCCGAACACACAAAACTTCTTAGTTGATCTCACCGCAAAACCCTGCTCTCTTGACCAAGCTGCAAAACCTTGCTCTTTTGACCAAGCTGCAAAACTTTGCTCTTCACCGTAAAATGAAATAGTCGCACTGTACTCACAGCAAACCTCACAGAACCATGGCGGCACACGAGGACGAACTGCTTAGTTGAATATTGATCGAGTTGCTGACGAGTTCATTAAATATGCTGAAAGTGCCTGTAATAAATGAGAAGGCACTGCAGCATCACAGACAATAATAAAAACAATAACAGACGCAATATAAAACGGTATTTATCGGCTCTGTTCATTGTCTTTATCATGAACTCACACGCAATCCATGCGTGCGCGCGATCTGTCCTTCTGGCGCCAAAAGGCCGCCGAATATAGCCTCAGCGCTGCAAAGCAGTGCTCTGCTGTCAAATACAACAGCTTTTGGCCTTATGGGCACACTCCCATTACACTCCCCTCCTAAGCTTCTGCACACGACCCTTAGAGGAGTGTGCAGACAAGCTGATAACCCATAAACATGGGTGGGTGACCATACATAAAGGCGCAAAAATAACGCTGCCTCAGGCACCAGGCCAACACCCGTACAGACGAACGTCAAACCGTGGTTGGTATAAGCATATGCTATAGTGCTGTGCGGATGGAGTGGTGTGGAGTGCTTGGTGTATGGTGCTCTGCTGTATGGTGCACAGTGTGCCGTGCAGTGCAAATGCTTTATGCATACACAGAAACCTGTGTTATGTGGGACTCACACAGCAGTGTATACCCACTAAAAACTGCACATATATCGTGGCGCGTACAGTGTAGCGCCCAGGAGGGAATTTATAATAATTGTACAAGGCCAATGGCGCGAAACGGACAGCCTAAGGCATTACAATTAAAATAAAGGCAAAGACGACTATCCATGGCCATATACAAGCACGTAGAAAACAAAATGAAGCGTGCTGCGGCCTTGGTTCACCAAGTCGTTTTGAGATGCCAGTAAATCTACATCAGATCTCCTGACATGTGTGCCAAAGGCACATGGCCACCACCGAGCAGAAAAAAATAAGGCATCTTGCGCCTTGGGACACCAGGACTGCCCACAGAAGTGACAGCTCCAGTGCCACGGACGCGTACAGGCCTCTGGCGCCTTGAGGCAACGCCACTGCTCACTGTGAGAGCAACAGCCCTGTCGTGGACGCCCTGCTCTCGCCACCATGGCACTGAACAAAGTGCCCAGCGCCTAACAGGCCCACGTGGCTTGGCGCATGCAGCGCCTCAGGTAGCAACATGGCGCTTACAGCGCCTTAACCCTTTGAGTGTCGAGCGCCTTTGGCTGGCGCCGCGATGCCGTCCAATATCTCCAGCAAGGACTGTGCTGCCTGACGTCGGCGCACTGCTTGTCCAGCACGTCGTCCTCGTTTGCCCTTGGGACTGGACTGCGGCGTAGCATCAGCGCTCCCCAACGATGAATTTGGCGAAGAGCTGCTCCCAGGGGCGCTTGGCGCCACAGCAACGCAAACAGGGGACTGAGGTTCTTCATTTCCGTGAGACTGGAACGCAGGCATGCGCAGCGCTTCCACTTCGCGCCGCAACTGCTCCACAGCATCGTGCACCGCGTTGGAGTCGCTCTGCAGCGCTGACACGTCGCGCTGCACGCTGCGCAACGAATCCTGGACCTGCCAGAAAGCTGCCGTCGCACACTGTCGCAAAATGGGCTGCAGCAAGATGACCAAACGCTCCAGCAGCAGCATCCGCTCGCTGAACTCTTGCTCTGCAATCTTTTCACGTGCCTCGTGCGGCGTGCGTATTCCGGGCAGCCAACTCCAGCTATCATGCACCCAGGCCTGCACCTCACGGCTCAACTCCTCTTGTTTGCCCTCTTTCGCCAACTGCCGTATGGTCTCAACATACCCTGAATTCGTCCCAAACTCGAGCGCAGACTCGTCTTCGTCCATCAGGCAATTTAATGAACTGTAATAAAACCTTGCTTCTTGTCTTCTTTCTTATTATAAAAGTTTGACCAAAGCTGGTTTTATTTTGATTCTTGAAATATGCTGCAAAGTGCCGAACACACAAAACTTCTTAGTTGATCTCACCGCAAAACCCTGCTCTCTTGACCAAGCTGCATAACCTTGCTCTTTTGACCAAGCTGCAAAACTTTGCTCTTCACCGTAAAATGAAATAGTCGCACTGTACTCACAGCAAACCTCACAAAACCATGGCGGCACACGAAGACGAACTGCTTAGTTGAATATTGATCGAGTTGCTGACGAGTTCATTAAATATGCTGAAAGTGCCTGTAATAAATGAGAAGGCACTGCAGCATCACAGACAATAATAAAAACAATAACAGACGCAATATAAAACGGTATTTATCGGCTCTGTTCATTGTCTTTATCATGAACTCACACGCAATCCATGCGTGCGCGCGATCTGTCCTTCTGGCGCCAAAAGGCCGCCGAATATAGCCTCAGCGCTGCAAAGCAGTGCTCTGCTGTCAAATACAACAGCTTTTGGCCTTATGGGCACACTTCCATTACAGTGCCCTGCAACCTTCGGGTTGTCCGGCAACGGGCCAGGCAGCACAGCGCTGCCGTGGAGGGCGCCGTCGGCATCGCCCAGGAGGAGGCTGCGGAGTGGGCGCATGGCATGGCCATCCACGCCCGGACCGTGGCGGCCATTGCGGCCGGACTCACGGCCGTAGCCGCCCATGGGGCAGCGACTGCCCAGGTCAACGGTGAGTTGGCGGCAGCCGACGAGGAAGCCCGCCTGACGCAGTAGGCCATTGCCTGCAGGGAGGCCGAGGTGAGGGCGCTGGAAGAGGCGCTTGCCCAAGAGAGGGCAAAGAAGGAGGCGGAGGAAAGGGCCCACGCCGAAGCGACGGCCAAGGCCCAGGCGGACGCCGCCAAGAAGGCCGCCATCGAGGCCGCGCGACGGAAGGACGCTGAGGAGAAGGCCAAGACGGAGGCGGAGCTGGCGGCGTTGGAAGCGCAGAACGCGCGGCTGCAGCAGGCCCGGGAAGCCGAGGCGGCTCGTGCTCGGGAAGAAGCCGAAGTGCGGGCTGCCGCAGCCACCGCCGCCGCAATGGAGGAGGCAGAGGCCAAACTCCGCCGCGAGACTCCCCCGGGAGGATCACGGGTGGAGACCCTTCGAAAACTTTTCGAAGGGGACGCCTCCTCCAGGATGACGCTGGACGAGGCCGACACGGCAGCAGTGGGAGCAGTGGCCCCACCGCCCGTTGACGGAGGAAGGGCAAGGGAAAGACCCCCGAGAGGCCGCGGAGGCCAGCGGGTGGACACCCCCACGACAGTGACCCCTTCTTCACCGCCAGTGACGGGGATGAACGAGGCCGCCGACATCGCCAAGTGGTGGCTTGGACGGGCGGAGGAGGCGGAGACGTCCCCATGGAACCGGAAGGTGAGGATGAGGATCTCCCTCCTCCCTACCGGAGCTCGGAGTCTTCCGTGACCGAGACGCCCAGGTGGGGCGAGATGGACGAGGATGACGACATGGACTTCGGCATCACGAAGAGGCGCCCATCCTCGGACCCACCGAGGCGACCCGGCGGAGACCCACCGGGACCCCCTGGCGGAGGACGATCAGGACCCCCTGGAGGACGCCCACCAAGTGGACCCCCTGGAGGCGGACCACCGGGCGGGGGAGGACCCCCTGGACCGGGCGGACCCGGCGGAGGCCCTCCTGGAGGACCCCCTGGGGACCCCGACGACCCACCAGGGGACGGCGACCCGGATACCACCTGGCGGTGGATTGTCTACCTCCGCAGGAGAGTCCAGTTGCTCGAGCTGGAGGTAGACACGGGCAAGGGCGAGATGGCTCGCATCTCCAGGGTCGCCGCGCGCGCGCAGAAGGAGCTGGACATCGCCAGGGCCGAGACCAAGTCGCTGACCAACGTCGTCAGCGGCCTGCAGCAGAGGCTGGACGCGCTGGAAGCCCGTGGGAGCGTCGGCAGCGACCACCCACCCCTGAAGTCTGGCTCGTCAGACGACGGCTGGGGACCCGGACCAGGTCCAGGCAGACCCCACGCCCCCGGCAGAGCCCCCAGGAGTCGCCCCAGCGCCAGTGCCCCCTCTCTCACCGCCCCCTCTCACCACAGCGCGGGCCGCCGCAACGAGCGCGTGCCGCCCGGCAGTGGCAGTGAGGATTGGCGTGATGAGTGGCTCAGCGCGGAGTGCCGCAACCGCCGTGCTCCACCGCGGACACCGGTACGCCCCCGGCGCCCCGCACCAGCCCCGGAGCCAATCCCAATGGCTGGTGGACGTTATGGTGGACTCAGGGATGAGGTCCCCAGAGGAGACGTGGAGTGGGATGTCGGTGAAGGTGAGGACCTGGATCTGGACCTGGAGGAGTTCGACATCAGCCCGCCGCGTGGTGTACGACGGGAGGCCGCTGAACTCAGCCGCCGGCGCCGTGATGAGGATGCGTACATGGAAAGAGTACGGCGTGAACATTTTGGTTCAGCGTACGTGGAGGAACCACGGCGTAGCCACAGGGATTCCATGGAGGAGATGGACGTGGCGGCCGTGGGAGTCCGTGGGCGAGGCCGATGGGAACCTCGGTCGACCTCGCGGCCGGCATTCATGGTCTCTAAGGCCGCGGATGCCGCCGTGTGGGAAGACTTGAAGGACATCAAGCCCCCCATGTACGATGGCAACCCCCTCAACCTCGACCGCTTCTTGGAGAAGCTGGACGATTGGGGGCTGACCGTCACTGAAGACCTGCCTCCCGCGGATGCGGAGAGATATGTCTTCAAACGGTTCAGGTACCGCCTGCCGGAAGTGCTCGGAGAGCTATACTTCGTGGCGACCAAGGAGGGGAGAATCAAGACCCTCAAGGAAGCCAAGAAGTGGGTCAACGAGCAGGAGCGGGTGGACGCTCCGCAGGTGGCTGCCAAGCGCTGGAAGTCCATCAAGCTTGAGCATGATGGACGGGAGATCCGCCTACGAGATTGGCGAGACTTCCGAGGGAAATACACCCTCTTCCGCCGCAACGTGGAGGATTGGAACGAGGGTGACGAGCAGGCTCGCCTGCTCTCCATGCTGCCGGAAGCATGGATCAAGAGGGTCACCAAGGAGGAATCCAAGAGGGCCAAGTCAAACCACACGGTCAAGATGATGCTCCCCAAGGAGTATCATACGAACGTGGTGGCTTGGGCGAAGAAGAACGTGGCCCGGGATGTCAAACGGCACTCCCTGCGGAACGCTCTTCTCATCACCGTCTCGGGCGATCGCGAGAACACCGCGATGTGGCGCCTTGACGATTGTGAGTTGAGCGGCCAGACCATCCGTCTGCAGCCCATCCCGGCGCGGATGAGCTGCGACGAGATCCTGGAGTGGGTTGGCGAGGAAGTACTCAAGGAGTACCGAAACCTCCACCACACCCGCGGGTTGAGGCCCGGCGACCGCGACGTCAACTACGTTGGCGAGGGACCTGGCGGGGAAGATGCCATGGACCCAGCGGGAGCCGGCGGCGATGAGACTCTCGTCGACGATGACGACGACGATGAGCCCGCCGAAGTGGCCGTTTGTGCCTTCGTGGCCAGGAACCTGAGCGCGGGGAGCAAACCGGGAAACTGGAAGCCCCTGCAGCAGGGTTGGAGGAAGCAGGAGAAGAGGGACCCTCGCCGCATTGGCGACCCTCCGCTGTCCTTTGGGGAGTTCATACGAGCTCACCCTCAGGGCTGTTTCGTGTGTTATGGGAGGAAGCGAGGCTTCAACCATGACCACCGAACATGCCCCGTCCACAAGGCCGACACGGAGGCTTACAAGAAGGCGCACGGGTCGAAGAAGCGTGCGCCCGCGGGTATCCGGGAAGCCAAAATGGAGGTCGACAAGGACGAGCTGGCCAAGCTGATGTCGTCGATGGGGACCGAGTTGGCCAAGGAGATCCAGGAGATCAAGTGGAACTGGGTCCCCAGGTCGGACAACAAGAACAAGGAGAACAACCAGAACAACCAGAACAAGGACAAGGACAAGAAGCCTACTCGTAGTGAGAGGAGGAAGAAGGGCGTCAACGACGTTGAGGCCGAGGAGAACACCCCCTCTTCCACAACCGACGCCCCCTAGCGGAGCCCCTGCAGCCAAAGTCCCCAGCTAGGGCGGTCGCAGGATGGTGACGTGGGAAGCGCCGAACCATCCCAGTCGGGAGTCGATAAGCACAAAGGGACTGCCGCGGGCGGAAGGCCCGGTCCGGCACCCAGTCGCGGAGGCGGGGTGAGGGCAAGTGAAGGCACGAACCCTTGCACCCGTCCGTCCTTCGCGACCAAGAATGTGTTTGATGTACTACAGGATCTTTCCGAGAGTATCGGAGGATCACCCGGACCGCAGCTGGATGCTGCAGATGGGCAGCCTGAGCCCATTGTCCACGACCTGCACCAGTCGCTTGTTGAGCTTCTGGAACGGCCGGAGATCCTGAGTTTGCACGCCGTGCGCCGTGTCGGTCGCGAGCGGCAGTTGCATCTTAAAGTTCGTGCCTTATGCGGGGAAGTGGAAAAGGTTTTCGACGTGTTGGTCGACACGGGAGCTCAAGTCAGCTTGGTCAAGGCTGGCCTACTTCCACCAGAGTGTCTGACCGACAGTCGGAAACCTGTCAGGCTGAAGGTGGCGAACGGCCAGTACATGGTGGGAGGCACGAAGGAAGCGGCCATCGGGCTGCAGTTCGTGAACCATCGTGAGCTGAGCCGCCCAGACCTCGGCAAGGAAATCCTCCTGCACGGTCGCTTCTACGAGGCCGAGATGGACTGGGACATGATCGTTGGATACGACTTCATGATGGAGACGGACTCCGGCGTTCTCCCGGCCCAGGCCTCCATGACCCTGTACCAGGACGACCAACTCTCGTGGCTTTCGTCACCTGAGCACCATGTGGAATGCCAATGGATCCACCCCGAACGCAATCAGCTCGAAGTGGCCGCGCTGGACACTGAGCCAACTGGTCCTGCAAACCAGGAGTACGGCGTAAGGCCGGAAGTGGCGAGCCGAGTTGTCGCGGACTTGGGAGCTTCGGATCTGGCCCTGGATGCGTTCTCTTCAGGAACCTCCGCCCATCTTCGGGTGTGTGAGAAGTACTGGAGCGCACAGGACTCCGCGTGGAAGAAGCACTGGGGTCCGCATCAGGGATTGATGTGGATCCATTGCCCCCGCTGGGACATTCCAAGAGCGATAGCGAAGATTCGCAAGGACCGCTCCAAGGCAGTGCTGGTTGTTCCTATGGGATGCACCGAGGAGGAAAGTACCCGACATTGGGTAGCCTCATTGACCAACATGACCTTGAACAAGGTCGTCCTACCGGCTGGAGAGAGTGTCTATCAGGACGCTAAGGGACAGCCCATGCCACCCCAGAGATGGCCAACGGAATTCCACTATGTGGATGGGGGCCTTGATCAGGCCGACACCACGGACTTCGTGTGTGTCAACCGCATCATAGCGGAGCCTTGGAGGCAATGCTTTGCGGTTCCCCCTGTTGACATCGAAGAATCAGAATCGGAAGAGCCCCTCACTGAAGAGGAGTGGGATCTGGTTCAGGGGTATATGGATCAGCCCTTTCACGACTGAGGATTAAGAAGCGAACCCAGCCCAACACCGGCCGTAATGGCAGACACCTTGGCGGCATCATTCGCCACACCAGCTCCGGCGAGGGTCTGGGCGAGCAACAGCTGGGCTAAGGTATTGGAATCAGCAGCAGGAGGGGCAGTACGGGAGGCAGTTCGCTTGGCATTCTGAGCCTCAGTCCTAGCCTTCGCCGTCCTACTTTCAGAACGAGAGATTTTAACCCTTTCCTTTAGCTTGGTCCTGCTGATCCTTGCATCGGTGGTCCTGGAGTCCACCGAAGGAGCAATTGAAAAAATTTCTGTCGCCTCCTCCGATGGCTCTGTTGCTTGTTCCACCGATGAGGCGCCCTCAGACCGCATGTGCGTCTTGAAAAGATTTTTTATTCCCAGCGTTTGAATGATGAGGTGCATTTGATCTTTGAGCAATTGGAGCTCAGTATCTCGCTGGAATCTGCAGGAGCAGTCGGCAGGACAGTACATGCCGTGTCCTGAAGGGCCTGAGCAGGCTGTCGGACCGCTGATCTCGGTGGTCCGCAGCCAGGAGTCCACTTGGGGAGATCCTTCAGCCCTGATTTCCAGGCTTGCCTGCCTGGCCGCCTCTAAAATTCCCTCCTCAACCGCGGCGGCTAGATCGTCGCGGATGGAAACAGGGGGATGAGGGGCGGAGGGCCCGGGAACAGGTGCCCGGACCTTCTCCTTCGGGAAGGGGCTTGCCTCCCAGATCTGCAAAAAAATGGCAAAAGAGTCATCTTCTTGAGAACGCCACCACATCCTGGTATTAATTTCGTTCTGAAGGAGGAAAAAATATTCCATTAAAAAATCAGAGGCGATTCTTTCTTGTTCGATCAGCTTAGACGAGGCTAAGTAACAAAGGGCCTCAAGGGCCTCAAGGTTACGGGTCACTTCTGGGGACAAATGGTCGCCCCAGTGTGCCCAAGAGGCTGGTCGATTATAGCTAGGTACCTCACCTTGACCGCCCATCTCAATGTCGTCCAGATCGGCGTCCGTGGTCTCAAATGTTGGACTTGCGTAAGGAATGTTGGTACCTGTCAGCTCCGTAAGCTCCGCCGGAGCATTGCCATCGTCGTAGGCCGGCGGATTCCAGCTGCTTGATGGCCAGTTTCGACTGGGATTATGGTAATCTGGGTCCCCACAGCTGCTGATGTGCGCCCTTCTTGGGCAGCTTGGACTTGCGCAAGGCATTCCTCTCAAGGCCTCGTTCGCACAGCACCAAGGCAGTGTAATCGTTACTTCTCCAGAAGCGGCGGGGTCTACGGGGCCGTACTGGGGAGCGAGCTGTGGTTGGGATGCCACTGAAGCAACATTCAGGTAGCCTCTGCTACCATGAAAGTGCTGCCCTAGGTCGTGGATGGTGCCGGAGGGCTCAGGGCCGGCAAGACCGGGGGGGCAGGCACGCGAGGAGTCGACCTGAACGCTGCTGTTGGGGGCAGAACCGGATACACGGACACCAACGGAGGCAAGAGCGGCGACAACGGAGGCAAGATCCATGCTGATTGTTATCCGGCAAAAAATCCCAGTCTATGAAGAAAATTGATGCGGATGATCCTAAGTACATCTGAGTGTCCATATCTATCTGAAAAGATTTATATAAATCCGATTGTGAAAAAATATTTGGCTGATTTGGCTCCGGGCGCGCATCAGCGGCAATTGGCGATTCCGGGTAAATGATCGGAACGCGGCGGATTTACGATGAATGGACCGCGGAATCAGATCCCGCACATCAGAAATATATAGGTCTGATCCTGAGACTGAGCTGCGGGGCGGCGATTCCGCCGAAGCAGAGAAAATGGCCAAAATGTAGCCAATCTGGGGCAGATCCGTGAAAATCTGAGCAGATGGGGGTTAGCCGCACTTACACTGGTGTTCTGGGTACGTATCCGACTAGGGGGACGTGAATACCTGGGGGTACTGGACACTGGCGCCACAATATCTATAGTGGCCAAGAAAATTTTACCTTGTGGGAGCCTGAAGAACACCATGACCACCGCCGCCATACGCATGGGGGATGGACATGTGGTGCACAGCTGCGGGGACTGTGAAGTGGAGGTACCTATGGGCTCCAGGACTATACCCCATCGGTTCTATGTGATGGACACTGAGGCCTTCGACTTTGTACTGGGTACTGACTTCTTCGTACAGCACTCCCAGATACAATCCCTGACGCTGCAAGCGCCCTACCTCCTCTACGTGGACCACGGCAGTGGCAGAGAGTCTGTGCCACTGGAGCAGTCGGAACATACCTCGAGTTACCTGAGACTATCGAAGGAGGAGCCCTCGAACATGATGGCGGCCTCCAAAACTGAGGACTATCAACTATTGGGGGAAGTCCTAGACCAAGGTCTGAAGGAGTTGGGTTACTCTCGAGAAGACCTAAGTGTGGAGCTGTTCGCCAGCGACAAGCAGCATGTACTGGACCTATACTGCAGCAAGGGGAAGAACTGCAGCTACAAATTTTACTGGCCCTCTTTCGGGATGGCCTACGGGAACCCCAGATTCAGTGAACTCGGGAAGGTGCTGACCAAGGTGGCCTTGGAACGTTCCCGTATGCCCCTGTGTTCCCCCGATTGGGGAGCCCATGGGGGCAACGAGTACTGGCGAACCCTCCTTGACAAGCTGACTATCAGCTCGGTGCGATTACCTGATGAGGCCATCTACGTGCCTCTGGGACGCAAGACGCCCATTGGGAAGCCCGGATGGGGGAGTATGCTCAGCGTGGTGGACGGAAGTCTTACCACCATCCCCTGGGAAGACCTGGACCCTACTCTGGTCCAGGCCATACAACGAGAAAGCGATGGACTCGCCTTGGGTGACTTGAAGGATCGCCTACGACCTCAAGATGCTGTTGAAACTACACCCGGAGGAGATGAGTACGTCGTGACTGACACCAACGCCCCCAACTCTCCCTGTCATGTACCTGTTCCTAATGGAGTCTCTGAGTGTGGACTATCTGAGCTACCTAGCTCTATCCACTCAGACGACGAAACTGAGCACGACGCCTTCTTCGTGCAGACCGCGGAGGAGGAAGTGGAGAACGCCGAATACGTCGCCCCACTAAAACCCCTACTCTCCATGAGGGTGGAAGACCCCGTGGATGAAGAGCTGGACCCTCGATCCAGGCTCAGGGAGTATGTGGATTCCAAGAGGAAGTTGGTGGCGAAAAAGCTATGCTACGCGAAGCCTACCCGCAGCTCGTGGCCACTGAAGCAAGGACGTATGGGAGACCTATCCCAATTGAAGGAGGACCTCGAACAGAAGATCACCACCTGGCAAAGGGAGGTAGATCTCAAGCTCATGAAGAGCGTGTGGGGCGCCCATGTGAGGACCCCAGAGGAGGACGACCTCTCGGAGGAATGTGTATGTGAACCCCCTCGAGCGTGCCTATGTTGCCATCGTCCACCGGAGATGGTTGAGCAAGACCTTCTTTATGCCTACCAAGGGCTGAAGGATGCTACAGCGGGCGAAGAGTCGGTGGAGGACCACCTCCCGACGTCTATTCAAGGGGCAAGCAACTTACACTCCGACGAGGACATGGAGGACAAGATCAAGGTATTGGACCCGCGGGTACAGAAGCTGATAAGGACCTATCTGGAGGTGTTCGGAGAACTACCCCCTCCAGCCTCATGCGACAAACTGGTACAGATGGACCTCAAGATGAAACCCGAGTTCGTGGGTCATAAGATTCGGAGGAGACCCTATCCAGCTCCTAAAGAGCAGGCCGACGAAATCGAGCGACAGATACAAGAATGTATCGACGCTGGCCTAGTCCTGGAGTACAAGGACGGGGACTACCCCCTACACTGCAGCCCCTGTTTCCTGGTGGCTAAACCTGGGTCTACAGCCAAACGGCTGGTAGTGGACTATGGAGAGCTGAACAAGAAGACGCTGAACCACTCAGGGTCCATTCCTAATATGGAGTCTACCCTGGAGAAGATAGCCTCCTGTCGCTACAAGACCAAGATGGACAAGCGAAGTGGATTCTGGCAAGTGGACCTGACGCCCAACGCGCAGGAACTACTGGCCTTCATCACCCCTCAGGGGAGGGTATTCAAGTGGAAAGTCATGCCATTTGGCGTGGCTAACGCACCCGCTCTGTTCCAAGAGCTGATGAACAAGATCTTGTCCATCCTACGAAGGAGACCTAAGGTGCAGGAGCTCATATCCCGTGGGGCCCAGATGGAGGCTCACATCGACGATGTATGCCTCGGGACCAATACCCAGGAGGATCACCTAATCCTCTTGGGTGAGTTCTTTGCGGTCTGCCAGGAGAACCACACACGACTCAAGCTGGAGAAGTGTGAGTTCATGCAGGAGACCATGCAGTACTTGGGGTTTGACGTTGGCTATGGGTGGTGGACCCCAGCGGCCTCTAAGGCCAAACCCCTGATGGATGCCAAGGTACGACACGAAGACCCCAAGAAAGGACTTCATGATGTACGCAGTTTCATTGGGGCGTGCAACTTCTATCGCCGCCACATCAAAAACTTCACCTACACCAGCGCTGTACTGACTGACTTGATCAAGAAGAGTACTACTTGGCGCTGGGGCCCACAAGAGCAACAAGCGTTTGACGAGCTCAAAGACAAGGTAGCCAACGCTAAGTGCTTGGGCGTGCCTAGGGCACAAGGGGATATTATCCTGGTGACCGACGCCAGCAATGTGGGCGGTGGTGGAACGTTGTTCCAATGGCAAGCACTAGAGAAGGAGGAGTTCGACTCGGCCATTTCCCAATGGGGGACGGAAGGTCTCAACCGAGATGGAACCCTCAAGCACAGCTACCCTGACGACAAGTGGGTCCTAGTACCTCTGGGCCACTGGAACTGGAAGTGGAACCAGGCCAGGGGGAACTACTCCACCCATGAGCAGGAATTGCTCGCGGGTATGCTGGCGCTATCCTCGCAAGCACGACTATTGGGGAGTAACCCTGTGGTCTGGCTGTGCGACCAAGAACCGGTCCGCAGTTTCCAGAAGGGCCCCCCACCTGAGAAGGCCAAGCTACGTCGCTGGTGGACCTACCTCAGTCAACTACGGCTGACGGTACACCATATCCAGGGAGTGAAGAACGAGTGTGCCGACTACATCAGCCGCAACAACTTCGACGCCCTGATTGGTGCCCGGTCTGAAGCGCTGGCTAAGGAGGCGTTCAGCCGTATGGACCTGAACATGACCATGATACGCCCCCTGGATGGACTCCAACAATCGGAGTACCTACAGGAGTTTGGGGATATCTACCGGCGCCTGGAGAAACGCCTTGAACCCCTCCTGGTCAACCAAGACCAGTGGAAGCGGGACAAGAGCTACCTCTGGCACTGAAGCCGTACCGGGTACGCGACCATTTTTCCCCGAAATCCTTCTTGTATCAGCGCAAGAAAAACTTTTGAACACGTTGCCTTCTGCAGCGCCACACCACCGAGCTTTTTCCTGCTTGTGCCTTTTTTGCTTTTGCCGCTTGATCCTGCTTGGCTTCTCGAAACTCCTGCTTGGTTTCTCAAAGCTCCTGCTTCGTTTCTCAAAGCTCCTGCTTGGTTTCTCAAAACTCCTGCTTGGTTTCTCGAAACTCCTTGCTTGGTTTCGCACGCTCCTGCTTGAAGACCCGCACCAGCAGCAGCAACATACCAACAGTAGCAGCGACAGCACCAAAGGCGTAGACCCCGTCAATGTGATTCATCGTGTTCACATCCAACGGAGTCATTTTGGAGCAGAGCTCTTTTCTTATCCCTTCACGATGCAGCCAGCGCTTATAGCGGAAGGGGGCTGCGAGGAAGGGCCTTCTTCATGGCCTGGGCAGCCGCGATACTGCAGCTCGTAACTACAGTAAGGGCCACTGATGCCCGCTGCTTGGCGCACGGCTCGCGTTGGCTTACAAATAAATCTGCGAGCTTTGCATGCTCGCCTGGAGCAAAAACAAGCCTGCAAAGCAGACCACAGACAAACTGTTACTCTACACGGTACGCAGCGCCAAAGGCGTGCAGCGCTGGCATCGCCTGATACCAATGCGACGGATCTCGTCGAACCTGCAGTCGAAGCACTAACGCATTGGTATCCCTACCTTTACCTGCTTACCAGCTCCTTTTATTATAAAAAATCCACAACAGGAATCACGCTTCACTCGATTAAATTATCCTTGATCCACGTGGAATTACGTCTTTTGCTGCGCGTGGAGGCCGTCGCGACAGTCGCGGCGACGACGCTGGTGGACGCAATTCTCTGAAAACATCAGTGGCGGATGGGGGACAGCCCATTCCGCGTCACCTCCCTCCTTAAGAGGATTGCGTACGCCATCCTTCACGCAGCTTCCTTGTTTGGAGAAGCTTTGCTGAGTCGCAGGACTTCAAGTCGGCGGGGAGCAGCCAATGGAGCAGCCGCTCCAATACATCCCTCAGAGCCGTCACGTGGTCCCCGGCTCTGCTGCACTTGAGGGCGTCTCGTCCTGCTTCGTCCATTCCCTTTCGGCTCGTTCTCGGTCGCTGTTGCAAATGGCGTCTGTCTTGAATACGGACGCAGCCCAGATTTATTTTGAAGCGGTACCGGGTACGCGACCATTTTTCCCCGAAATCCTTCTTGTATCAGCGCAAGAAAAACTTTTGAACACGTTGCCTTCTGCAGCGCCACACCACCGAGCTTTTTCCTGCTTGTGCCTTTTTTGCTTTTGCCGCTTGATCCTGCTTGGTTTCTCGAAACTCCTGCTTGGTTTCTCAAAGCTCCTGCTTGGTTTCTCAAAGCTCCTGCTTGGTTTCTCAAAACTCCTGCTTGGTTTCTCGAAACTCCTTGCTTGGTTTCGCACGCTCCTGCTTGAAGACCCGCACCAGCAGCAGCAACATACCAACAGTAGCAGCGACAGCACCAAAGGCGTAGACCCCGTCAATGTGATTCATCGTGTTCACATCCAACGGAGTCATTTTGGAGCAGAGCTCTTTTCTTATCCCTTCACGATGCAGCCAGCGCTTATAGCGGAAGGGGGCTGCGAGGAAGGGCCTTCTTCATGGCCTGGGCAGCCGCGATACTGCAGCTCGTAACTACAGTGAGGGCCACTGATGCCCGCTGCTTGGCGCACGGCTCGCGTTGGCTTACAAATAAATCTGCGAGCTTTGCATGCTCGCCTGGAGCAAAAACAAGCCTGCAAAGCAGACCACAGACAAACTGTTACTCTACACGGTACGCAGCGCCAAAGGCGTGCAGCGCTGGCATCGCCTGATACCAATGCGACGGATCTCGTCGAACCTGCAGTCGAAGCACTAACGCATTGGTATCCCTACCTTTACCTGCTTACCAGCTCCTTTTATTATAAAAAATCCACAACAGGAATCACGCTTCACTCGATTAAATTATCCTTGATCCACGTGGAATTACGTCTTTTGCTGCGCGTGGAGGCCGTCGCGACAGTCGCGGCGACGACGCTGGTGGACGCAATTCTCTGAAAACATCAGTGGCGGATGGGGGACAGCCCATTCCGCGTCACCTCCCTCCTTAAGAGGATTGCGTACGCCATCCTTCACGCAGCTTCCTTGTTGGGAGACGCTTTGCTGAGTCGCAGGACTTCAAGTCGGCGGGGAGCAGCCAATGGAGCAGCCGCTCCAATACATCCCTCAGAGCCGTCACGTGGTCCCCGGCTCTGCTGCACTTGAGGGCATCTCGTCCTGCTTCGTCCATTCCCTTTCGGCTCGTTCTCGGTCGCTGTTGCAAATGGCGTCTGTCTTGAATACGGACGCAGCCCAGATTTATTTTGAAGCGGTACCGGGTACGCGACCATTTTTCCCCGAAATCCTTCTTGTATCAGCGCAAGAAAAACTTTTGAACACGTTGCCTTCTGCAGCGCCACACCACCGAGCTTTTTCCTGCTTGTGCCTTTTTTGCTTTTGCCGCTTGATCCTGCTTGGTTTCTCGAAACTCCTGCTTGGTTTCTCAAAGCTCCTGCTTGGTTTCTCAAAGCTCCTGCTTGGTTTTTCAAAACTCCTGCTTGGTTTCTCGAAACTCCTTGCTTGGTTTCGCACGCTCCTGCTTGAAGACCCGCACCAGCAGCAGCAACATACCAACAGTAGCAGCGACAGCACCAAAGGCGTAGACCCCGTCAATGTGATTCATCGTGTTCACATCCAACGGAGTCATTTTGGAGCAGAGCTCTTTTCTTATCCCTTCACGATGCAGCCAGCGCTTATAGCGGAAGGGGGCTGCGAGGAAGGGCCTTCTTCATGGCCTGGGCAGCCGCGATACTGCAGCTCGTAACTACAGTGAGGGCCACTGATGCCCGCTGCTTGGCGCACGACTCGCGTTGGCTTACAAATAAATCTGCGAGCTTTGCATGCTCGCCTGGAGCAAAAACAAGCCTGCAAAGCAGACCACAGACAAACTGTTACTCTACACGGTACGCAGCGCCAAAGGCGTGCAGCGCTGGCATCGCCTGATACCAATGCGACGGATCTCGTCGAACCTGCAGTCGAAGCACTAACGCATTGGTATCCCTACCTTTACCTGCTTACCAGCTCCTTTTATTATAAAAAATCCACAACAGGAATCACGCTTCACTCGATTAAATTATCCTTGATCCACGTGGAATTACGTCTTTTGCTGCGCGTGGAGGCCGTCGCGACAGTCGCGGCGACGACGCTGGTGGACGCAATTCTCTGAAAACATCAGTGGCGGATGGGGGACAGCCCATTCCGCGTCAGCACGAGGACCGCATCGTGGTGCCTAGTGACCGAGTCCCAGCGCCGCTGAAGTGGACCCATGAGTCCAGCCGTCATGTGGGTGCTGACCGTACCCTGAGGCTGTTCAAGCAGTGGTTCCACACTACGTGGACTGACGACCAACTGCGGAAGACACTCCAGCTTATCGTGGACAAGTGCCCGTGCAGGTCCTGTAAACCAGGGGATATCAGAGACAGAGGTCTCTACTCGACCCTGCCCATCCCTCACTGTGCTAACAGTGTTCTATACGTGGACTACACGGAGATGCCGAAGTTCGGGGGCTATGACTTCGCCCTCGTGGTAACCTGTGGATTGACGAGGTTTACCAGGGTGTTCCCATGTACCAAGCACATTACCGGAGAGGAGACTATCAAGATACTCCTGGAGGAGTGGTTTTGTGTCTATGGGGCGCCCAAGGAGATCAACTCCGATGAGGACGTACGAGTACGCTCAGATACTGGCTGGTACAAGAGGGTCCTGAGATCCCTCAATGTCCAGGTGTCTACGGGGATTCCCTACTCTCACACGAGCAACCCTCTATGTGAGCGACAGATTCGCGTCCTGAAGGAGAACGTCAGGATATGGTGCAAAACTGAACGCACCAGAGACTGGGTGAGACTACTCCCCGTCATATCCTTGATGATGAACTCCCAAGAGAGTTCAGCTACTGGCTACTCGCCACATGAGCTATTCATGGGGCGCCCGGCGTGGTTCCTACATGCCCCCTATCCAGAGGACACCCATTCTTCTGTGGGTGAATGGGTCCAAGAGCAACAAGCGAAGGTGGACAAGGCCAAGGCTATGCTCCAGAGGGTGAGGGAGCGTCAGTGGAACAAGAAGAACAAGCACCGAGTACCGGCCACCTACCAAGAGGGGGACTGGGTGCTGGTGCACCACAGTCGACTACCCGCCTGGCCACGCTCTACCAGCGATGACCCATACTTCGGGCCGTACAAGATTCTATCTGTGGACGGTCACCGTATCACTGTGCGGTGTTCTCCCCGACTAGGGGGGACCCCGGTGTGCGCTGCTCAACACCTGAAGCGCTACCATGATCCTGAAGACCTCTGTGGGGAGGAGTGGGAGCTGACCGACGAGGAAATCGCCGCGCTGGACCTACAAGGGGCTGCCAGCCCTATGGAAGTTGAAGGTGAACTCCCCGACATGAACGCCGAGGAGATGGCTAAGGAGGGCTTCTACCTGGTGAAGTCTGTCCTACGCCACCGCTATCGCCAGGGTTGGCGCTTCCTCACCCTCTGGGAAGGGTTTGGAGTCGAAGAGGCCACCTGGGAGCCCTTCTCAGCATTTGTTCTACCTGAGGGACGCCTAAACTCAGTTCTGGTTGACTACTTGTCCCACAACAACCTTGGTGAGTTGCTGAGGCTCGCTGAGACGCTTGCCTCCAAGACTAAAGCTAGGGACTGAACCTTACCCTTACCTGCCAAAGCGTATGTGTGAGTGTGCTAGTCCTAAGGTCCTGAGAGCAAGCCGCAGAAGTGGTGTCCTAATTATACCCAAGTCTGCGCCCTTGCTAAACCTGGAGGGTTGGCTTATTGATGCCACGGGGTACGCCCCGGGTCTCCCCTCCCCTATGCGCCCAATTTCTGTGCTGGCGCAAAACCTTGGGGGAATACCCAGCGTGCTAATCCAGGTATTGTTTTCCTTACCTATCTGTCTACTACAGGGAGGGGTGGCCAAAAGCTATGAAGGCATGTAAAACGCCGTTTTGCTATGTGGCCAAAACACTGACCTAACCACTGCCACAGCCCACCAACCCTGCTAAAATTGCAGGAAAAGGGTGGGACAGTGACACACCCCCTACAGGTCCTACACACCCTACAGTGGCACCATCCTGGTGGGCGAGCACTGCGCAACTGGCTCTAGCCCCCACGCAGGACTACCACTCCTACACGCACACTCTACTGGGCGTTGCGAAGGTGAAGGTGTCATGGGTCCTAGCGACCCTCCTGTGAATTGACAAGAGAACACAGCGCTACTAAGCAACTGTGGCCTAACAGGAGACGCCACAACGCGTTTCCCCTGCTAGGGCTTGGAGGGAAGGAGTGCTCTCGTGTGCAAGGCGCAGATGTCGATGAAGTCGGACTCTTTGCTCTGCCACAGGCGGAGCGGAGTTACTTGTTTGTGTGATCTGCGCTCCTGTTTAGCAGGGCATAAAAAAATGCTGCTGCACCACTCACCCTACCTGCCCACCTGTAAAACAAAGGCAAATGAAAGGGCGTTTGCGGCGGAGGAACCAAGCCACACTCCAAGTATTATACCCTTCTCAGTGTGGCCTATAATACGCTGTCCGCAAACACGCTGCATGGAGCAGCTACCCTTGTCAAGCAAGCAAGCGTTAAGGGACTCCTCAGGTTCTCTTAAAGAACGTACCGAGGAGCCCCTGGGTAGCCTAAACAAGGTTCACCGTGCGCACTTCGCGTGGCCTGCCCTTTAATGCGTGTGTGCATGCACGAGTATGCGACAAGATCGTGGGCAAACCTGCCCATCTACGCGTCAATCTTGACTCCACCAGGGGGTGGCCCCGCCTGGGCGTACCTACCTTACCTACCGCTGGGAAGTGAAGCAAGGTGAGAGGACAAAAGGGGCGCACGCGAAGAAGGTTGCTATGCACTTGTGTGTATGTCTAATCACCCTGATCTGACCGCTAATCATCTGCAATCTTTCTCATCCATCCCTCTATCGCGTCCTATCGTTGTTATCGTTGTTGGCGCTGCTACAAGACTCGTTCACGGAGACACGAGACGAGCAATGTGTATGCGGCATGCAAGACGAGCATACCTGTAGTTTATTTCTGATTCATTGAAGTCTTTTCGATTGATTTTCGAATTCTTGAATTTTTGAAGCTTCTATTAGTGTGGGTGGAATCTGTATGTTTATTTATTAATGTGTGTCTCGTCATTTTCAAGACTACGTGAGACATACGTTTATAATTCCATTATTTCTCCATTTTCCGGCGCTTCGCTAGGAGCCGCTCCTGCGCGCCGCCATTTTATGCGTATGAGTTTCTGGATTTCAAAAATCCAGAGATGACTATAATTTCTATAAAAATGTGCTTCTGATGCACAATTTGATTCTGCTCAGGTGTGTCGTTTCAGAAAAATTCTACGCCGTCATTTGACGGATTTTGGTGTCGTTGCTTCGTTTTTGCGTGGATTCGTCCATAATTCTCCCATTCCTGCCTCTGCAGATACCCACGCGCAGCCTCGCTGAGTAGGCCGTGTTCGGGCCGAAACACAGGTGCCTGGAGAGACTGAGCAGAACCAAGACCCCACCAAGGGGCAAATTTAATTTTCTTTCGACTCCCTTCGCCCTAAGACAGGTCACAGGTCGCCAGCAGGTTTACGAGAACCCATGCGAGTGTGTATATTGTGTCTTGCGTTTGGGTTGTGTCGACGCTGCATCTTGGAGGGAGGGATGCATATGCACATGTTTGGCATGCTCCCAAACTAACCCAACCAAGCCACAGGAGCCCCGGCAGCGCCATGAGCGCTGAGTCTTCTATAGGATATGATACAATCAGAGCAGCAAAAGGACGCCAGCCATGGTGAGCGCCCATTTTTCAGTGTGAGGGAGACTGTAGGTATCTTAAAGTAGATGTGGAAACCAAGGAAAGGCCAAGAAAAATTCCCTTTTTCCTAAAATGCGACAGTGGTGGCCACCACAGCACAAGGGGGGAGTAAGAAAAAGTGCTTTTCCATTGCTTTGAGGCATACTCTAGTTGTATTAGAGATGCACTGAGCATCCATGCATTTGAATCTTAGTATTGGTCCAACCAAAACTGGTGAGAACACATTTTGACCTATGGAACCAAACACCCAATCAGGATATGGAGTGGACCCCTTAATCCCCTTTCAATGTGAAGTAAAACATCTTTTCCTGAGTTGACTGAGCACTGACATACCTAAAGTAGAGCCTATGAATTTATCTATGTTTTTCTATGAATTCTTAGCTATCCTAGTGGTAGGCACCCTAGGGGGCTGGGCACCTCTTTTTGAGAGGTCCTGGGTTCAATTCCTGGTCAGCCTAGCTAAGTAGGAAGATCCCATGTGACATGGCAGTGACCTCATCGCCACATACCATGCCACCTCAGCACATATGGGACCCAAAACAAAGAGTGCACATCTCCTAAGATGGCACTATGGAGAGAGAGTGACCCTGAGGCAGTTTTCTAACTCTTTTCCTAAAACATTTCAGCTATCTTTGTGAATATGCATTCATTTGTGACCTAGGTTGCAGTTTCTGTGAATATCCAATCAGCTTTCACTGTTTACACTGCAGCCCTTCATGCTTTGATCCTGAATTACCTTCTCCTTGCATACTATTGGCTTGGGCTATCCTGGATTGACTTGGCTTTACTGTATTTCAACAAACAAAAGCTTTTCATCATCCAAAACAAGCAGCAGGACACCCTACAGCAACAACAAGCAGCAGGAGAAGCAAAAACACAGTGCTGAAAACACTATAAACTTTTCTCTCCGCCTTAGCCGATAAATCGGCCAGCGTTGCCTAAGCCAACTATTTTTTTTCCTAGTTCACCAATTTGGCTAGAAAAATTCACCAAAAACCCCCAAAAAGAAGAAAGGCGAAGCTCTGGAAAAAAAGATTGAAAAAAATTGGATAATTTGTCCCCAATTGTCCCATGTTTGTTAATTCTTCTCTTACTCGATTCTTCTCTTACTTGCCATCAATTTCGCACACTGTTTCGTATATTTCCCAAAATGGTATATGCGCCATCCATACTCATTGAGTGAAGTAGTATTTGTCATGCCCAGGTTCAGCGGTACATGAATGAGTTGAAAACGAGCTCCAGTTTTGGCTCAATTTCAGCCGGGCGATGACCTTGGTGGAATGTGGCCCCATTTTTTCTGTACCCCCGTCACGCCCATGTCCCCTGGCCCTGTGTTACATTTTCCATAGGTGAGCACCCTCCACAGTCCGTGTTCTCGGAAAAGACTTTGTGCAGAGCATTGCCGGTGTCAGCGTAAAGACGCCAAATGGTAGCAGCAGCACTTGTTCTATACATGTTCAGCCGAAAAACGGGTGCCCCACTATCAGAGATTATAAATAATTTTCCCTCAACCCACCTTCCTTCTCTCCGACTCAACAAATGCGATGCCTCCCCCCCTCCCTATCCGCAACAGGGAGCTTCCCTCCTAAAAAAGCGAACATGTATGTACCCCCGGAATCATCCACCGGCATTACTCGCCCTTTCCCTCTTTCCCTGTCCAATACCCCCAAGAGCACCCGGTGGGGAAACTATGTCCATTGGACGGGCGGGTGGAAACACACCATCAGGTATTGCGGCTGGGTATCATGTTTAACACTGTACGGAAAGCGTTTGGGTTGGATCAGCATACGCAGAAAGAGGCCAAATGGGAAAAACCATAACCAGAAACTTCGCCAAGAGCTAACAGACCAGGGGTGGCTGGTGGTGTATGCTGATGCGAAGCGGGTGCGGGAGTGGATGTGAGCGGGATTTGGGGTTTAGCATGGGGAACAACTGGCACGCAACTATCATGCGCTGTCAAACCATGGCCAGCCCGCTGTCACTGCCAAACCTTGGCGAAGCCCCTCGCTGTCACCGTCAAACCATGGCCAGGCCCCCAATGTTGGGCCACTATCACCATCAAACCAGAGCTAGGCAGCCGTCAAATCATACCAACGCTGCTAGCTTGTCAAACCATTGGTACGCCAGTGCTAGGCCGCTATCACTATCAACCAATGGCCATGGCGCCGCCGGACCATTGTCTTTACTAGGCCGCCGCCGCTGTCAACCCGGGGCCAGGCCGCCATAGCTCTGAAACAGTGACCACGCTGCCGTCAATGTCAAACTATAGCCATCCCGCTGTCTGGCCGTTGTCACTAACAAATCATGGCTAGGTCCTTGTCCGGCCGCTGTCCATGTCAAACCATGGCCACGGCTTTGTCACTATCAAACCATGGCTAGGCCGGTGTCATCGTTGTCAATCCATGACCAGGGCGCTGCCACGATAAAACCATGGCCAGGCCGCTGCCATTGTCAAACTATTGCAATGCCGCCATCATTGTCAAGCTGTGGCCAAGCCGCTCTCACCATCAACCCGTGGCCACGGCGCTGTCACTATCAGTGTCAAACCATTGCCAGTCACTGTCAATGTCAAACCATTGCCAAGCCGCTGCCACTTTCGAACTATGGCGAAGCCGCTCCAATGAGGCTGCCATCGCTGTCAAGCTGTGGCCAAGCTACTGCTGCTGTCAACCCGTAGCCAGGCCATTGTCACTATCAAACCATGGCCAGGCCACCAATGTTCCGCCGTTGTCGCTGTCAACCCATGGCCAAGCCGATGTCATTGTCAAACCATGGCCAGGCCACCGATGGTACGCCGTTGTCGCTGTCAACCCGTGGCCAATTCGCTGTTCGGCCACCATAACGGTCAAACCATGGCCAAGCCGCTGTCATTGTCAAACCATGGACAGGCCGCTGTCACTGTCAAACCATGGTCAGGCCGCTGTCCGGCCGCTGTCACTATCAAATCATCGCCAGGCTGCCCAGTGTCACTGTCAAACCATGGCCACATGCCTGTGTCACTATCAAACCATGGCCAGGCCGGTGTCAGGCCGCTGTCATTGATTCATCGGCACACCCACTAATACATAGCACGGCACCCGCAGCTCATTGCCTCCACACTTGCCCCATTTCTGTGTTTCTCCAAAAATGCATAATGCCATGCACACTATGTTGAAACCACGGGAAATGCAGACAGTTAGCCCTCTAACACAAAACCATACTACATACGCAACACAAACACTGCACAGTGCAACCCAACGTTGACCCCACAACATGCAAACACCACAAAAAAAGGCAGACGATTGCCACACAGAAAACACTGACCACTTTTCTGCAACAATTGTTCAAAAACAACAACAGCAACTCGGGACTGCCACAACAACTGGTGATTTTATCTCACCAGAAAGAACCAACGACGGCAACTGCAACAATACAACGAGCAACAGCCGCAACACACAGACACACACACTGCAACAGCACTTCTGTGAAGCTACTTTGAGCCAGATGCATCCTTGTGCATGCTGCTGCAACTGTTGACTGCAAGATACTAAACGAAACGACTGGGTTCATCTCACCTATCCTTGATCATCTGACTGGTGCACACAAATAGTAAGCACACAATAATGCAAACAAACACGTCTTGGCATGCATCCAGGAAGACATATGTCATATTTGGAAAGAGCGGCACAATCTTGCAATGAGACGATGAGATATGATATCAGGACTGCGCAGAACCTGTTGAAAACAGGCACATGTAACAATTACAATACAATGCCACCTTTTCTGTGGCCTTGTCACAATTTCCAATCCAAGCGAACAAAAAAGAAAAGATAAATCGACATTCACCTTACTTACCACCTTAAATACACATGCAAAGATTATCCAAAGATGCAGGCCTGCTGCACGACTGCTGGAATCCATCGAGCCCATTGTGCCTGTGATCTGCCTCTCTTTCTCTCCTCTCGCTCTGTATCGCTGTCTCTGTCGATCTCTGTCCGTCCGTCTGTCTGTCACTCACTCAGCCTGCCTTTGTACGGCGCTTTGATGTTCTCACATCGTGCACAATTGCGTGCGTGTGACCATGTTCAGAGTTTCGACACTCACAAAGCTTCATGCCTTCGCGCATCTGTTGTTTTTTCCTGATCTGGCGATTTGTAATGTAATGCGTCCCCTCGCCAATATGACAGTGATTGACCCTTGAAGACAAATACAACAAAAACAGGATTCGCAGGGGGGAAATGGACCTGATATAAGGGGTTCTCCATGCAACAGGCGACGAAAAAAAATGCATTGGTGACAGTACAATGGTCACAATGCCAGCATGGGAAACCATGGTAACAATCGTGACAGTGGCGTTTGCTCCCACCCTGCTGAAGACATACAATAATTGCACGAAGTGCCGACGCGTCAGCTGCCGTGCATGCAAGGGAAATTGGACATAATCCTGCAAGTGCGCCATTATTTGATGGCAGAAACATTCAGCCACAAAAAAGACAAATCCCCTCCCCTGTCCAAGCAAGCAAGCAGTTCGACACCACATGCAGCTGGACTTAGTTAGACACACGAAGCTCACGCACCACATATGGTGCTGAAATTGCTGACCGAAACGCCTCAAAAATTGCCATTCACACGGTCATTCTGTCCCACTGCGCTCAGAGACACTGCCGTGGCTCGGAGGGGGAGGGGTCCAAGTAATTTTTGAGCCATGGAATCACCGCGCCAAGGGTGAAGGGTGTGCGGGATCTGTTGGCCCATTTGCACGACCACGTACAAGGTGCGTGCCTTCATAAGACGAGGGGAAAACACGTGCACTAATGCACCTGCAAACTTAATCATCGTCAAAAGGTGAATCAACCATGCATCAGTACACCTGAGTGCTTGGCTGTGCCAGTTCAACTGAACTGGCCGTTTCGAAGGGTTGGAGGTTCCTAATCCTCTCTGGTGAGTGATGAACAGTAAAATTCGAAAATGTACATAGAATGTATAAAGCGTTGCCGCAACCATCCACGGCAATAACGGTCACAACGGCAACATTTCAGCAAGATTGTATCGAATTTGGGATTCGAGCCATCTCTTGATCTTTTGGGGCGGCCTGTCCCGACAGGGATGGAGGTGTTTGCTGCTGACGATCATGGGGTGCGGTGCCCAGGCATGAGGCATCAGGAGAGCAAAGACTGGGCACGCGCGTCTCAAACACACTTGCCACCCTACCCGCTGCAGAGCATAGAACACACAAGAGAGCAAATTGTAATTTTCAACACATTTGAACCAAGCTGGAGAGCACAACCCCAACAGTCATACACAACAACCTGCCCCCAACACCAGCCACCTGGCGTTGGGTGCAGCGTACCATTCCGTGTGGCCTATTGACCACGCCCCCGCTGTTGTTTACGGGGCCCCATCGCTCTCAAAAATGAGCACCCCTCTTTCCCGTTCAAAGCTTGTTTTGACGATTTGCTTACGAGCAAACGGCGACTTATTGTAAGTAGCAGTGCCGTGGTCCCAACCAATCGTCTGTGAGGCAGTCATAGGCATTCGAAACCTGCAAAGCATAAGATAATACGTTGCTGCTGCTGCGCCGCAATGCATGCCTCTTAACGATACGGGCCCTGAGGACCTGTGCCCGAAGAACGTAATTTTCGGCCTTGCTGTCGATGAAAAATGGGCGGCAGCGTCGTTGCAGAATGTTGGAGCAAAGCACCACAGTAACGAAACTTCAATGCGTTGCTAACTCACACAAGGCAACATTCAAAACTGTACTGTGGTGCCAAGAAATCAAGCCACTTTCCGAGCGGCGGGCACGCACCCCAACTGCGCGTTCGTGCATGCATATGGCTCGTCTTATTGGACGAAAAAAGTCTCTCCGGGTGGTCAGTGCAAAGGCAGAAAGCCGCTGTTGAGCTACTGAGCGGCCGCTCCCCTTACCAGCCCGTCGAGCGACGCCACCACGCAAAGGTGCATCGGTTTGGAGCCTCAAGGTGGGCAAACACAACCTCATAGGTGGCCATTCAAGGACGCTGTGGTAATTTGCAGACCATTGCAGGAAAATGCTAAATATTCGTGAACGGAAATCCAAACATCTTCCACCTAACGCTGCAACGCACAAGCTTGTTGCATGATGTCTCAGGATTCTTGCAAACAGGGAATACGAATTTGACGAGTCATGGCGCATAGCAGCGTTGGTGGACAACATTTCGTCCACAGCAAATCACAAACCTCTGTTGTGGAGCCCTTTGGCCTTGTCGCTTCAAATATTCAGCCCTGCAGCATGCATTGCAATGGTGACCAGTGCACTGTTGTCCATTTGCTCAACGAAAGAGGCGCATTCCCGTCCGCAGAGTTTGCACACTACCTGCCACTTCCCTCTTTACTAACTCCTTCATAAAGAACAGCTCTGGTTCCAGTGGAGGCAGGGCGTTGCACGGCCTCTGGCTTGCCTGCGGCTTCTTCCTTTTCTGTTCCTTTTCTGTGGAGGGAGGGGAAACTTTTGTCAATGCCCAACCTACACCACGAAGGCTAGCACTTTTGATGGGCACATACCCAATACCCAACATCTTCATTTCACTTTTGTAGACTTTTGCCATAAATTTGGACTGGGAGGTGTTGAAGGTGATGTGAGCAGTCGAATGCAAAGGCTCGTTGGCAACCTTTGGCTTTCCCATCGCGTACTCAGTGATACAAATCTACAAGGAAATTGAAGGACCTGAGCACATTCACCTTGAATCTGACAGTGACTTTGGCTCACCTTCTCTATTTCTATGGTCCTCTATCTCTTGCGTGTGGAAACGCCTTGCTCAGATAGGTACGAAAGGGGGAACGAGCCCTTCCAAGCCCGCGTTCGCGACTTGGATCCGCTCAGTTGTCAGCCCCAAGCCCAACTCAGCCTCCCCACTGACTGAGAGCTAACTCTTTTGGTTGGTTGTGGGCATGTTTTCTACGTCTTTTACGTCTCTCGCAAAGCTTGCCCGCAAAAGTGTGAACGTCTATTGGCGTCCGACCACAAGCTTCGGTGTGATCTCAGGAAATAAGGAAAGTGCAAAACGAAGGTACACGCAGTAGTCAGTATGGGGGAGAATAGGTGACAAGCTGAGAATTTTCGGTTTGAGAATAGGAATGGCCGGACTCCCCCCCCCCCGAACCCTCCCTCCCACCAACCCAGATCGGCGGCTGCATACACCCTCTGCACCCAGGTACGCGCCAGAAAAAGACACATGCACTGGATAAAGACCACAACTGCTCGTTTAAGAGGGACCAAGACTTCGGGTCCGTGCCATGTCCCATTCAGTAATCTTTGCCCCCCTTCCCAAACACACACACAGACGTCGGGAGGGGCCAAACGCTTCTGGTTGGTGATTGAATTGATTTAATTAGATCGCCGACCACTTGATCATGTTTGAGGCCGCAGACGCTCCTCTGCGGGAGGACAGGACAGTTTGTTGCTCGTCGTTGTCTGGCCTCTTTCGGGTTTGTTTCGGGACATGGGCACTGACCACCTCTGAAAGTTATGGCCCGGATGCCTCGGTTACCCAAAACCGCGTACACAAAATCGCGAAAGTGGTCTCCTGTGCCGCGTCCAAAATTGTTACCTGTACAATTTCGAATATTGTATGACATTCACTACCTCATCGGACCATGTTCAATCCCGTGCTGGATTGTGATATCGAGGGTACGTGCCCGGCCATTTGGCATTGTGGCTGGGAACTGGGAGATGTCAAATACCCGGGCGCACAAATATTGCGTCAATGAACGCCTTTTGGTTATTGACGAACATTCGGGAGAATCGTAGCGGGAGGCGAAGGGGCTTGGCGCGAATGTCCGAATTAGAAGGTGTATAGGCCTTACTCCGCGACCAAACAAGTTGCAAGGCATTTAGCTCCAAGTCCGTGCGGTTGACTTGAGGTCGACATTGGGCTTGGGCTAACTAATGTGGAACGTAAGAAAATTCGCATCCCGTTTGGCTTTGTTTGGCGTTTTTTCGCACCAGAATCCTAACGAGTCTCAAAAAGTGAAAAAGCGCCAAAAAACTGAAGAGTTATTCAACTTCCAACTTTGTTTGGCGTTTTTTCGCCCCAGAATCCTAACGAGTCTCAAAAACGAAAAAGCGCGAAAAAACTGAAGAGTTTTTCAACTTCCAACTTTGTTTGGCGTTTTTTTGCCCTAGAATCCTAACGAGTCTCAAAAAACCGAAAAAGCGTGAAAAACTGAAGAGTTTTTCAACTTCCAACTTTGTTTGGCGTTTTTTCGCACCAGAATCCTAACGAGTCTCGAAAATCGAAAAAGCGCGAAAAAACTGAAGAGTTTTTCAACTTCCAACTTTGTTTGGCGTTTTTTCGCCCCAGAATCCTACCGAGTCTCGAAAATCGAAAAAGCGCCAAAAAACTGAAGAGTTTTTCAACTTCCAACTTTGTTTGGCGTTTTTTCGCACCAGAATCCTAACGAGTCTCGAAAATCGAAAAAGCGCCAAAAAACTAAAGAGTTTTTCAACTTCCAACTTTGTTTGGCGTTTTTTCGCACCATAATCCTAACGAGTCTCGAAAAATGAAAAAGCGCGAAAAAACTGAAGAGTTATTCAACTTCCAACTTTGTTTGGCGTTTTTTCGCCCCAGAATCCTAACGAGTCTCGAAAATCGAAAAAGCGCCAAAAAAACTGAAGAGTTTTTCAACTTCCAACTTTGTTTGGCGTTTTTTCGCCCCAGAATCCTAACGAGTCTCAAAAAGTGAAAAAGCGCCAAAAAACTGAAGAGTTATTCAACTTCCAACTTTGTTTGGCGTTTTTTCGCCCCAGAATCCTAACGAGTCTCGAAAATCGAAAAAGCGCGAAAAAACTGAAGAGTTTTTCAACTTCCAACTTTGTTTGGCGTTTTTTCGCACCAGAATCCTAACGAGTCTCGAAAATCGAAAAAGCGCCAAAAAAACTGAAGAGTTTTTCAACTTCCAACTTTGTTTGGCGTTTTTTCGCCCCAGAATCCTAACGAGTCTCAAAAAGTGAAAAAGCGCCAAAAAACTGAAGAGTTATTCAACTTCCAACTTTGTTTGGCGTTTTTTCGCACCAGAATCCTAACGAGTCTCGAAAATCGAAAAAGCGCCAAAAAACTGAAGAGTTTTTCAACTTCCAACTTTGTTTGGCGTTTTTTCGCACCATAATCCTAACGAGTCTCGAAAATCGAAAAAGCGCGAAAAAACTGAAGAGTTTTTCAACTTCCAACTTTGTTTGGCGTTTTTTCGCCCCAGAATCCTAACGAGTCTCGAAAATCGAAAAAGCGCCAAAAAAACTGAAGAGTTTTTCAACTTCCAACTTTGTTTGGCGTTTTTTCGCCCCAGAATCCTAACGAGTCTCAAAAAGTGAAAAAGCGCCAAAAAACTGAAGAGTTATTCAACTTCCAACTTTGTTTGGCGTTTTTTCGCACCAGAATCCTAACGAGTCTCGAAAATCGAAAAAGCGCCAAAAAACTGAAGAGTTTTTCAACTTCCAACTTTGTTTGGCGTTTTTTCGCACCATAATCCTAACGAGTCTCGAAAATCGAAAAAGCGCGAAAAAACTGAAGAGTTTTTCAACTTCCAACTTTGTTTGGCGTTTTTTCGCCCCAGAATCCTAACGAGTCTCGAAAATCGAAAAAGCGCCAAAAAAACTGAAGAGTTTTTCAACTTCCAACTTTGTTTGGCGTTTTTTCGCCCCAGAATCCTAACGAGTCTCAAAAAGTGAAAAAGCGCCAAAAAACTGAAGAGTTTTTCAACTTCCAACTTTGTTTGGCGTTTTTTCGCCCTAGAATCCTAACGAGTCTCAAAAACGAAAAAGCGCGAAAAAACTGAAGAGTTTTTCAACTTCCAACTTTGTTTGGCGTTTTTTCGCCCCAGAATCCTAACGAGTCTCGAAAATCGAAAAAGCATGAAAAAAACTGAAGAGTTATTCAACTTCCAACTTTGTTTGGCGTTTTTTCGCCCCAGAATCCTAACGAGTCTCGAAAATCGAAAAAGCGCGAAAAAACTAAAGAGTTTTTCAACTTCCAACTTTGTTTGGCGTTTTTTCGCACCAGAATCCTAACGAGTCTCGAAAATCGAAAAAGCGCCAAAAAACTGTAGAGTTTTTCAACTTCCAACTTTGTTTGGCGTTTTTTCGCCCTAGAATCCTAACGAGTCTCAAAAAGTGAAAAAGCGCCAAAAAACTGAAGAGTTATTCAACTTCCAACTTTGTTTGGCGTTTTTTCGCCCCAGAATCCTAGTACTAGTGGTAGTGACGATGGTGATGTGCCAATTGCCCGAAAGCGTCAAGCTCCCTCGAACGGGTCTCACGATGTTTGCCGCCATACAAGCGGTTGCCACTTGCATCCCGTCGCTTAGATATATGTGCATACATGTGCATATATGGATTTTGCTTGGTCATTTCATTTTGGCACTAATCCCTTGTGCCCTTGCTCAAAATGAAAGTTGGTGGCATGAAGTGGAGCCCGTGCAATGGCCAACCTCCAAGGTTATCGTTCCAGCTATGAACCTAAAGGTTTACAAACACGTTGGATTGCAACGACCACGGTGGGCATTGGAGCATAATTTGTCGGTGTATGTATATCAGAATGCGAAGAGGGGCCATCCGTATCATGTTCCAAAATCCCCGCTCGGGGAGGAGAATGCGCCATACTTGCAATTTATCATTCAGCATTACAGCAATCTCCCGGAATACACCATCTTCGTTCATCAAGATGCTTCTTGCCACAATCCCGCTTGGTTACAATGGATTGATTGTCTTCAACCGAATGTGAGTTTCGTGTCTTTATCTCCGTCCTTTGTCATCCAGCGACATAGTGAAGGAGGCATCGGCTACAAGCAATTTTGGAAGATATTCACCGGCAAGGTAAACGCATATTTTCGTTGGCTTCTTATGCATGTTTTCGACGTCGTTTACCTAAACCTAAACCCTTGTTCATTTACTTTAGGAATGGAACGGCACGCAAAACGAGCGTGCTCATAGCTTTTATTGTTGTGAGCATTGGGTGATCCACCGCAGCCTCATCCAACGAGTTCCTCGAGAACTATATGTGAGAGCATTTGAGGTGTGATTGAGTAGGGTGCTAGGTGTCGGCACATATTCGTCGAGGCCAACCAATCGGGCGGTGCCATGTTAGAAATTCACCCGACTTGTATGGCATGATGTTGTTGAATCTACGACATTGGGCACCGTTGTTTTGCAACATTTGGCACGGGAGTGCTACGTGCAAATCAAGGAAGGTGGTACCATACGATTGCGCCGCGGCGCCAGGTCTACGGCCCTCGTGTGTTCCGCATCTCATTGTCACCGGTATTTCCCTAAATCGGTGTATCAGGAAAAGTACCACGAACTAGTGAAGGCAATATCCTAAAAACCCGAAACCATGCTTGTCAACCCGCTTTGTTTCTACCTTTGTTTGTATGTGTTGCCGTACATGGCATTGTGGACATTGACAATACGGAGGTGTTCAGATGGTGCAACGCTGTTCAAATGCTTTGCACCACAATGGGGAGAGAGTTATGGCAAGCATTTGAGGGAGGCAATAAAATGGTCCCGTGCACTTTTGCCCATTAGATTACAAAACTACTACTACTACTACTACTACGACTACTACTACTACTACTACTACTACTACTACTACTACTACTACTACTACTACTACTACTGCACACGGGATAGCTGAATGTCAGCTCGTGTGGGTTGCGGGTGTCACACTATGTTCGTGGTTGTCGTCAAAAGGACAACTACTCCACCGAAAGTTAAAACCACTTAGAAGTGGGTCTTTCAAAGTGTTCAATGAGTTAAAAGCGGAACTTTGTTCACCACCATATACAATTCCTCGTGGCAAGGTCTTTTCAATGTGTGCACCAGCCCGTCTTGGCCCAAACCGTCTTGGATAATTGTCTCAAACCCGTCAATGCGTCAACAAAGGCTCGTATTACCACAGGGACAAATCACAAAGCAAACATGCAATGCAAAAGAGGCCTAGTGGCCTCACTCACTGGAAACCCACACGACCGTAAATTAGTTCGTGTGGGTGTGGGCAAAAGCGGATTGAGGGTATGGCTCACTCTTTGTTTTGTTGACACTTTACGTGCAATCCATTTTTCTATTCCCTACGTATATTGCCGATTTCTCCTCATCATGTCACCTCTGAAAAATGCGCAAGTAAGTCCGTCGTGGATGACGACGGGTTTTGGCGGCCTCTTTTGTGAAGAAGGCGCCTTGGTTGTTCCGCATGTTCAATCTAACTATTTCTTGTGCAAAATTTTGTGCGTCAAGGCAACCCATCAATTTTGTCACCTGGAAACGCCGTTGAGCGATTCTTCATCGTGTCCTTGTGGCAGGCTGTCATCCACAACCGCATTGCGGGATACGTGTTTGAGTATAACTTTCACATTCTCATGGGCCAACACGTGGATATGAAACCTTTCAATCCTTGCAAGAATTTCCGGTGCCACGATCCAGAGTGCAGTAGGTATCTCGTGGGCACCTATTACACGGAATGGGCTCATGATCGCCTCAAGCCCCACACAAGAGGCCAATGGTATGCTTTTTGTTTCACGATATTGCCTCAAGAGGGGTGCATCCCGGGCTCGCGTGGTCGGGTGTGGTGTGAGGTGGGTAGGGTTGCATCAAACTGAAGGTCGCCAATCACCTCCGAATGCAACGTCTCCCACTTGAGTTCGCCTCTACCGGTTATGCTTTTGAACACCGCGACCAATTCCGGCCGGGTTTGCAATTCTTGTGATGCATCAGATTTGACGTTTGCATTTGAACCATCCGTGACACAAGGAGGTCATGGGGAAGTCGCAAGAAATGGAGTGTCCGAGAAGAGTGCCGAAGCGCTTGTGTTTGTCGTACCTTGATGTTCCACCCCACCCCACCCACTCTCCGCGGGTATTGATCAATTCAGCCAAGATGTGTGCCGCAGCACAAATAGTACCTCAAAACAATGATTTCCAAACTTGTTGAGCACAATCTCGCCATTGCCGTTGTGCCGGGGTCGACAAGACCGGTTTCCGTTGCAATGCCGATCCGCAAGCAAACTCCAACTGCCAATCGTGTCCATTAGGGTCACCGACTACCGTTGTTTCAGGTTCAAGAAGTTGGGAGTGTCTCGGAGCCTGTGGGTCACTCGGGTGAAGCATGAGTGCAATCGCCCTATCAATGCTGGGGGCTTCTGTTGGACGCAGTACCCTCCGAAGAAGGTGTTGAGAAAATCTGAAGATGGCGTAGCGGATGCCGAGCAAAGTGTAGCCCCGGACATTGCAACGAAGGACGTGCCAAATGATGATGTTGAAGCCAAGGGTGGTGCTGAATAGCTGAGCGATGTATCTGCGAATCCCATGGACCCACGAGAAGCATGTGAAATATATTTTTGGGGGCGGGGCTTCGGGGAAGATGTGAGACTAGTCTTTGTTAACCCGAAAACTGGAACCGACATTTCACTAATGGTTTTGGGGCCAGGCCATTGCTTAGTGGTAAAAAAACCCCCCGAGGGTGGTATGGGTGGGTGGGTCAGAGACCCCCCCAAAAGTTTGTGTACCCAATTTCAGCCTCCAATTTCGGGCCCCTCTGGTAGATTTCATTTTTTATCCAGGTGAAAGGTTTTCTGATGTGGGTGGGTGGGTGGGTGGGTGGGGTTTGGCAGGACCCCAAACGACAGCCCCCCCCCCCCCCCACGGTCCTTAGGCCGTGGCCATTGACCACAAGCCGTGGCCACTTGCCACAACACTGAAATTTCGAAAGCCACTTGGGGCCATTTTCTCGCAGCCCCCTTTGGGCAGCAAGGGGCGCAAGCATGGCGTGGGGTGTGTTCCCGAGTGTGACCAATTGTCGATGGATGGCACGTGCTCGATCAAACGGAACGTGCGTATCGGCGGTGGTCTGCGATGTCTGCGAAAAAGATGCTGTTTTCCTCCATGGGACGCCCGTCAACGAACCTGGGCTGTGGTCTCATGCTGCCCTCCAAGTGAACGCGAGGAGGTGCATGCCCCATAGGCCGAATCTGCAGATTGTAATGGAAGCCTGGGCTGGAGGCACCGTGGCCAAAACCGATGTGCGACGCCGCTGCACAATTTGTGTCAGATTTGACGAATGCAGCTCAGCTCTCGGCGTCAACAGGAGGCCATCGTGGCGGGTGGGATGGAGCCGCGTTTGAACCGACATACGCACCACCAACCTTAGCATGGGGGGCAGGGGCATTTTGAAGGCCATCCCCACGGAGATTTTGTTGCAACCTCGGTGTCTGTGGGCTCGGCATCCAGATGTGTGGATCATTCCCTCACTAACCCAGGCAACCATTGCCCAGCCCTGACCTCTTGACCGCGCTTGATGTTGCCCTTCTGTCCAAAGCTCTGACCAAATGGCATGCGGTGCGCACGCGATGTCTCGGGTGAAACGTGCATGCGCGCCCATCAAGGCCAAGGGGTTCTTGCGTGCCCCTTTGGTGGTTCTGTGCAGCCCCTGATTACGCACAGGGGTTTCTCCGATTCCTGTGTTTCAGAACGCTGCGTCCTGACCGTGCGTACGAAGCTGATGCGTATTCGCAGGCACGAAGCTTGAGGGACTTTTGGCCCAGAGCAGCAAATTCAAGCTTTTTGGTCCACGTTTTGCTGCGATTATTTGTGATTTTGCAGTGTGTTGCATCGTGCGAATCTGGCAATAGATTTTTGAGGATCGTAGGGTCGAATTGCAAACTGCGAATTGTTGGGGTTGTTTGCAAGGGGCACCGACAGCCGCCCAAAAACAGCCCCAGTGATTTTGCCTCTGAGTCTCAGTAATGTCCCGTGCGTGTGGCTGAATTTCGCATCGATCCAAGTGGGACCAGTTTTGCCACGGATGTGATAGTGCACCCTCGGAAGTTGCTGCTGTCTGTCACGATGGACTGATCTGGATAAAAGTCGCACCCACAGTCAATTGCAAACCGTGTGGCTATAGCAGGGGGACAATTGGGCTGTCGAGGGGGTCCCCTGCTGGATTTGCATGAGAACGTACTTTCTTTGTTGACCCAACACCTGAACCCAGCCCATAACCTCATTGGCCACCTCCTTGGCCAAACCAAGGCATGTTTGCAGTTGTTGTCTGAATAAGCAAATTCCGTGCGGGGCCCTGTCCGTTGCCCATTTCTGTGTGTGGTGGGGGTTGTCCAGCTGTGCACATGAATACTTCGGTGTGTGTCGTGTACGTAGTTGCAGGTTTTATGGAGTACGTTGCCCGTTTGCAGTGTTCTGTTGAGTGCCGCTGGAGGAATTTGGCCCTGGGAGCGCTTTCCATGCCGCCAGAAGTAGAGCATCGCAAAGAAAAGTAAAACATTGTTTTGTTATGAAGGGGAGCAAGATGTAGGCCACCACCATCCCCCCTCCCCCCCTGAACCACCCCCCGCACTACGCGACGGTTGAGATAGCTGCACGACGGACACAATAGCGTTGTCAAAACGTTGCTGAAAAATTTTGGCATGATTGAATTTTTTTTCGGGAGATTTTGGTTTCGATCACAAAGGTTTTCTGAAACCAAAGTTATGCAGATAACTTTAGTTTTGTGGTGCAGTGGTGCAGTGGCTTTCTTGATTGATTTCGGAGGTGGGTCAAGGGTCACGGGTCAATTGTGCTGTGCCGTCCAGATCAGAGCGGGGGGAGGGGGGTCAGACGAAACATGCAAAACCTGGCAGTAAGTACATCAATACAATTGCCCGCGTCGGCTTGTTTCCAAATCTGCACACACCTGCAATGATTTGAGCATGCTTGGGCAAACACGGGGTACAATACGGTGGGCACCAGGGGTGGATATAATAGTGACGACATTACCGGGGTGGGGGTGGGGGGGGGGGGGGCGTTGAGCCGGGAGGCAGTGATGACGGAATGACGATTACGATTTGCACCTTTTTCGCTTTACAGGTATGTGTGTTCGCAGAGTTGGATGAATCTGCAGCTGCGCTACCACCTGGGTTTTGCACCCCTTTCCTTGCTGTGTCATCACAGATTGTACCCCACAGTCCCTTGCGCTTTTTCTCCCTTTCCCAGGACATCAAATGCAATTTTGTACCTCCTTGCTGCTTGCAGAAATACCATGGTTTTTCTCCCTTGTTGCGTTCCTGCTACCAACACAAATGTGGTTGTGAAAACTGTAAACAGTGACAGGGTGCTTTTTTTCCATTTTCGCTTTCGGTGCTGCAGGCCTCTTCCACTTTTTATTTTGTTCTCTTTGAAATGGAGGAACAAAAGAGCATCCGCATGCATTTGATTGGAAAGCAAGATACCCCAGACCCACAGGAATTTCCTGTAGCCTGTGTAGCCTCTGCGTGGGCTGCAGCAAAGTCTGGGGATCGTAGGCGCTTCCAAACACGCAAGCGCAAGACCCGGAGTGACAAGGGAAAAAAGCGCAAGGTTCTTGTTGTACAAACCTGTGATGACAGCGGGGATGACAATGCCCTGCAGGAATTTTGCATGGCTGCCAATGCGCCTGCTGCAGATTCATCCAGTAGCTCGTCTGGAGCCTCGTCCAGTGGTGACGTCGTCTCCATCTCAAGTTCCAGCTCAGACAGCTCCAGCTCAGGCAGTGCAGACACAGATGGTTCCAAACTGCAAGCCATTTTGGCAAAATGTGTCAAGAAATAATTGCACACTGTGGACTGTCTTCATGGGATACATACAGCACTGTTCACTGTAGTGTTTTGTGTCAGGGAGGGCAGATCAGTGCAGTAGCACAGTGGTATGATGGTCCTGGGTTCAATTCCAGCTGGACCCAAACTGCTGGCGTTTTTTTTGGCCATCAGACCTGGCGCTTTTTTTTTGTCAAACTGCCGACAAAACTGCCGTTCAGTCACACGGGTGAATCGTAATCGTAATCGTCATCGGGGGGGGGACCACCCCCCCCCACTATATCCACCCCTGGTGGGCACAAGTGGGGGCCAGTCAATTAACAAGGAAGCAAAGCACCAACTCAAAGTATATGTGTAGCCGAGTATTCGTCGAAGGAAAGTTGGTGAAAGGAAACGATTTTTGGTTTGAATGGGAACATGAAAGATTCGAACAAACGAATACCGTTTGCGCAATCATGTCCGATTAATCAAAAACCTAGGAGCACAGGGGTTTTCTCATGATTGGATTTTCCTCCTTCTGATATGACGCACGAGTTCCACACCATGTTCAGACCCATGAAGTCTGTTCTTCCCCCTGCTCGTTTTGTTTGGGGTTGGCATCGGGATGGGCCTCCATGAGTCCCCATGAGAGATCCCGTTTGCCCACAGAACTGTCGGCGATGCATTTGAACTTTGCTTGAAGTTTGGGCTCACCACAGTATTTGGATTCACAGTGATGATTGCGGCGAAAAAAGAAGGAGAATTCGGAGACCAGGTCCAAATTTAGCAACGTTTTACATTGCTCACCATTTTCTCTGTGCTTGCACTGATTATTTAAGGGCGAAATGCAAGTTGAATGCAAGTTGACATTTGCTTTTATGTTAAGTGCCTTGGTTGTGCATCACTGCGTGATCTGCACAATGCCATTGCCCTTGAGGAGCTGAAAACCCCATTCACACGATGGACAGCAAGTCATTCTGGTGCAAATGGTGACACACGAGACCTGTTCATCTCAGGTAGCAAGTTCAGATCCGAGCCTCTCATTCTGTGCTTCTGTTGTGATGTGTTTTGCGCGACAAATCTAGCGGCCTGAGCCGGCCTGAAGCCTGAAGAGATTGTGAAGCTGAAGCGCTGCGGTTTCAATCGGTTCATGGCACGTTGTTCCCTAAGGGTATTGTATTGGTCTGCAGAAGTGCGTGGTTCCCATAGGCGATCCCAACAAAGAAAGAGGTATGAAAGGGGCCCGCCAAGTGGGCACGTCCACCTGGGGGGACGAGGTAAGATGGGGCTTTGTGCGCATTCCTAGCACTCATTGTGGAGGTTGATGGACACTGCCCTACGGCCCCATTGAAACCCAACCCCCCCTCATTGGGTCATTTGCAGCAGGCTGTGCTCTCCCCAAGCGTGCTGCCAAACCACCAGCACACTCCCCTTCGCAGCTTCACCCAGTGCCTGTGATGCCAGTCGAACATGTCCAAGATTCAAAGTGGTGTGGTCTCGGGATAAGAAATTCCACACGGTGCCAGGGGTTGATGATGGGGCACCTGAGTAATGCCATGTCATGCTGATTGTGTGTGTCACTTGTGTACTGCAAGTGGATGGGGGCAGGCATTGGACTGTTGTTGGGGTTGGGGGCGTGCCCTTGTCATCCCGGGGGGGGGGGGGGGTCATTTGGGTGCGGTCAACCGGGGGGTGGGCAGCGAAAACCGTCAAACGACCCCCGCAACAACCAGCACAACCCCGGTACGCCAACTACTGGGCCCCGCTAACACACAAACGGCACCCGCAACAACCAGCACAGCCCCGGTACGCCAACTACTGGGCCCCGCTAACGTACAAATGACCCCCGCAACAACCAGCACAACCCCGGTACGCCAACTACTGGGCCCCGCTAACGCACCAACGACCCCTGCGACAACCAGCACAACCCCGGTACGCCAACTACTGGGTCCCGCTAACACACAAATGACCCCCGCAACAACCAGCACAACCCCGGTACGCCAACTACTGGGCACCGCTAACACACAAATGACCCCCGCAACAACCAGCACAACCCCGGTACGCCAACTACTGGGCCCCGCTAACACACAAACGATCCCCGCAACAACCAGCACAGCCCCGGTACGCCAACTACTGGGCCCCGCTAACACACAAACGGCACCCGCAACAACCAGCACAACCCCGGTACGCCAACTACTGGGCACCGCTAACACACAAATGACCCCCGCAACAACCAGCACAACCCCGGTACGCCAACTACTGGGCCCCGCTAACACACAAACGGCACGCGCAACAACCAGCACAACCCCGGTACGCCAACTACTGGGCACCGCTAACACACAAATGACCCCCGCAACAACCAGCACAACCCCGGTACGCCAACTACTGGGCCCCGCTAACACACAAACGATCCCCGCAACAACCAGCACAGCCCCGGTACGCCAACTACTGGGCCCCGCTAACACACAAACGATCCCCGCAACCACCAGCACAGCCCCGGTACGCCAATTACTGGGCACCGCTAACGTACAAATGACCCCCGCAACAACCAGCACAGCCCCGGTACGCCAACTACTGGGCCCCGCTAACGCACCAACGACCCCTGCGACAACCAGCACAACCCCGGTACGCCAACTACTGGGCCCTGCTAACACACAAATGACCCCCGCAACAACCAGCACAACCCCGGTACGCCAACTACTGGGCACCGCTAACACACAAATGACCCCCGCAACAACCAGCACAACCCCGGTACGCCAACTACTGGGCCCCGCTAACACACAAACGATTCCCGCAACAACCAGCACAGCCCCGGTACGCCAACTACTGGGCCCCGCTAACACACAAACGGCACCCGCAACAACCAGCACAACCCCGGTACGCCAACTACTGGGCACCGCTAACACACAAATGACCCCCGCAACAACCAGCACAACCCCGGTACGCCAACTACTGGGCCCCGCTAACACACAAACAGCACGCGCAACAACCAGCACAACCCCGGTACGCCAAGTACTGGGCTCCGCGAATGCGGGAACGACACCAGCAGGAGCACAGGCTGCAGCGGCCCACAAAACGCAGCGACCCGACGCAGCACGCAAAGGGCCGAGCGGGTGACTGTTCAGGGCCCCGTAAAGAAACAGCAACCCGACGGAATGTCACACAGGGCGTGGACCATCGTGCACCAGGGGGTAGCTTTCAAGGGGGGCGAAGGGTAGGTAGCGGGACGGGAACCGTGTGAATGCCACCAGTCATTGTAGCGCCATGCCAACGCCCTCGCCTGTGCCCACGTTGTCGTTGAAGACGTTTTTGCCGTCGCGTCCATGTCCGAGAATTTCACAAACACTTCGGCAGCCTCGATGTCCGTCAGTGCACGACCGAATGCCACGGTAGACACCCCCGCTTTGCTGCCGGTCGCAAGCGATGAAAATGGGGTGGCCGTCTTCATGGCGATCGTATTTCTTGGTCTTTTGGTGTGCGGGTCATTCATGCTCAACCGACGGAAACAGTTGTACCATGTGCAGTCCCAGCGGTACTCGCGGTTGGTGAGTGTGACGACCGACGACTAACGGCAGTGCTCCCCTGCAAATGCGCCGTGGAGTTCCTCTTGTGGATGAGCGCGGACTGTGGGCGCTTTGTGGAACCTGAAACCACCCTCAACACCAGCGACACCGAGGGGAGCGATGAAGATTGGCAGAATGACGAGGAGGCGCCCCCCAACCTCCTCCAAGCCGCAGCCACCTCCATTTCCCATTGTCCCTTGCTTTCTAGTGAGTTCTCGCTGGAGCCTTGGCGGTTAGAGGGGCGCCACTGCACGGCCGAATGGGGGTGAGTCCGTTGTATTGCGACGGCTCGTGCCCTGCCGCGGGATGCCCCACGTGCCGCTGACCGCGGTCCATCCGCATGTTCTCCGCATGACTCGTTGCGGACGATTGTCCAGACACCTCTCGCCATTGGTGTCCCCAATAGTGCACACAACTCAATTCGAAACCACCGGCGATAGCACTCCGGCAATGCAACCCCGCAATTTTGCCATCTCGACTTCCTCATCCCCATTCTTTTCACAAGGTCGCTCACCCCGCGCACGCGACCATCCGATGGGCCTGGCGTGCCCCCCCGCCACGGCACACGACAGCTGGATCCCAGAGGCGCGAGGGGCACTAAATTTATTGTCTCCCCACGATGGCCGGCGGCCATGGCTCCTGGAGCTGCATTGGGCCCAACGCCGGGCACCCTGTGGGACGGGGCATTCGGGTCTCGGTCCACATCGGGAGGGCAGCGCAGTGTTGTGGTGGGTTGACCCTCCTTCGCGGCAAGTGACATGCGACCCAAATGGGGGGTTGTTTGGGTCCGGGCGTTTCGCCTTCACTGGGGTTGCGGCAGCCGTGCCGGAGCGGGCGGTCATGCGCAATCGGTGATTGTTGTCTCTCACTGAATGCGGCGGCGGTTGAAGAAGGTTGCAAAGTAGCGACGGCAAGGGCTGGGAGCAGCGTCAACATCCCCAACCCACCAACCTCTACATACAACATACCAAACATCTCACCGCTAACGGAGGGGCAGGGATGCGTTGGAAGGGGGGGAGGTGCCCCCTCCCCCTCTCCAGGGCGCCCAGCCTATGCCCAGCCACTCTCTCCCTGACGGCAAGCGCCAGCCTCAATGGCGTCTGTAACCGACAGTAACCGCCCCCAACCGCTTTGACAACCTCCTCCAACCGCCTGTCTAACCGCTTCTGGGGCCGCCTCTGAGGTGCTTTCCCTTCTGATGCACCCCTGCAGAGACTCCTGAACCATCACCAATGTCTCTCCCACTGACCGTGCATGACTCCTCTGTTGCCTCTGCTGTTGTCTCTAGGCTCTCGCCTTGTATGGCGTGTGCAAACCGTGGCTTGTCATGGCCTGGGTGAGTTGCTCGGTATTGCGGAACTATGCACTGAAGTTTTGAAGAAAAAAATTGGCTACCCCCCCAGCCTGTGTACAGGGGCAGTAGCCTGCTTGGAAACTGATCTGTGACCCTTGACTTGGAGTTTGCAAAGTATTGGGGGGGGGGGGCAAAAATAGTCAAACGACCCCGGCAATAACCAGCACGATCCCCAATACGCCAATTATTGGGCGCCGCTGACGCGCAAACGCACACCATGCCACATTCAGCACAGCCCCAACACACCAACCACTGGGCTCCGCGAATGCGGAAACGACACCAGCAGGAGCACCGGCCGCAGCGGCCGCCAGAAAGCAGCGACCCGACGCAACATGCGGAGGGAAGAACGGGTGACTGTCCAGGGCCCCGTAAAGGAACAACAACCCGACGGAATGTCACACACCCGGAGGCATCCTGTGTGGCACCAAGTGTCGCCATTCACTGCAGCCAATTGAAGAAAGAGGGGCACGGTGTCGATGGACACGACACTGTGTTCTTTGTCGGTACGCCAGTAAGTACATTGGCTGCAGACCAGTACCTGGGACCAGATTCTGCATGTACTGTGATTCTTCTTCCAGACTGAAAGGCGCCTATGGCACCACTGATTTTCTTGTGCTGACGTGTGCTTGCCTTTGCGACTAGCACACCACACGACTCCGTACAGGGGGTTGGAACAGGCGAAACTTGAAACAGCAAAATTTGGCACACCCCCGGCACCACCAGAACTAAGTAGGAACGTGCTGCGTCTAGCACGTGGCTCAGTAGGACACTCCTCCATCTGATCACGTCTGATTTGGCAAACCCTAGTGGCAAGTCTGGGTGTGTCCATCAGCACAGGGGCGAGTGCACTGCGAAGGGCATGTGAGCACAAGACGGGCTGAGTGACAGGGGCCAGCTGGCCCATGGGTCCCTCAATGAATCCGCAAGCACAGGCCTTTGTGCACACCCTGAACAAACCACTTACCAGGGGGGGGGGGGTGCGAAATTTGGAATGGCGAAATGTGTTGCGGAGCAAATTTGGCACCAATTCAAAAATACCACTCAAACATTTGGTAGGAAATCCCCGGATTGTTGCACAACAAGCGTGGACCATGAATGGTGGTTCTTTCCTACGGGCCTGTGGTTGGTTGCTGTTATTTCCCGGAGGCTTGGAGCCTGCCAAAGCGTCCCTGTAGAGCAAACTTCGCGGGCACAAGGGGAATGTGCATGCCAAGAGCGCCAACAACGACACCTAAAAAAAATGGCTACAGACCCTTAAATTACCGCGGCAGAATTTGGCACACTTTTGTGGTGGGTATTACTGAGGGGCCTTTGATGCGGGGCCGATTGCTGCCGAGAACCAGTTTGCCTGCCGGACGCTAGTGGCATGTCTGGACACAACACTCCAATTTCGTGGCAGCCCTAAAGGCTGAGCAATCTGGCATTGAGGTGGTTGGGCTTTGGCAAAGGAGGCGTCCAAGCCAAGATGGGCGAACGCAGGTGTGTCGTGGCGCATTTCAAGTACTGCCACTCAGATTCGCCTGCCCCCCCGAAAACGTGCTTCAAAACCTCTACTGATTCTCACCAATTTTCACCAACCGTCTACCCCTCCCGCCCCTGTCCAAACTATTTTTGAACCTGGACGTCCAGTTATTCCTAGTGTGTGGTCATTCATGTGTGGGTCGGGGTTACTGATTAATTTGGAACTTTTCCGTAGCTTGGGCAAAGGGGAAAGCGGGCAGGGTACAAACTTCTTCAACTCGGCCGCCTTGAATGGCTCAAATGGCCGCCAGGAAAAACCCCTTCTCTCTGAAGGGGTGGACTTGCGCTCTGCATTGGCCCATCCCGTGGGATGCGGGCGGTGGAACAGCCAATCCTGGACCAAACCATTGACCTACCTACACGTGTACTGCGCCTGGGAGCCTCAGTCTGCGGAGCTCTGCCCTCCTCCGCTTGAGCAGGGCGCTGCCGCTAGCTCGTGGGCCTCCTCGGGCTGTTACCCCCCCACTTCGACCTCATCCTGCCATGTGTGGGCGGCCTCTGCATGCTCCATGTCGGCGTGCCTGACCTGAATGCCAATGCGGAACCAGACGCCATTGCTGTGGCCATGAACCGTTTATTGCATTGTTACTTGGGCCTACCCCCCCCCTTTGACCGCATACCGGGCACTGATCAGGCCGTCAGGGGAAGACGCCATGGGCAGAAGTTGCATTCTGGATGCCCCCCCAGGAAGGTGGATGCCAGCGGCAGTGCGGATGCCCGCAGTAGTGCGGATCCCTGCTTGGCATGGCAGAAGGTTCAAAGGCCAGAGGCCAATAGGCGCCGCCACAGGCTAACAGAGCCAACCACCAAGGCCTTGTGCCATCCCCCCCCCCCCCCCCTGCTGTCGTGTTGCCTGTCGACTCTTCCAGCTGAACTGTACTGCTGTGCCATGCCTCTGTATGGCAGTTGCCAGCCCCTCGAACAAGTGCGTACCACCGGAATTACCGCGCTCCGAACCTTGACCTGCATCTGACTCCCCAAGGGGAGCGATGGCTGCGAGGTGGATGAAGTTGCCCCCGGCACGGGCCCCTAATGAGCAGGCCTTGCCTTTTGAGTTGACTGCTGCGGTCGCCGCTGCAGCTTGTCCTTCGTGGAGGTGAAGGTGGAGGTGAATTTGGGGCATGGTGATCCATGGCTCTCGTCCATCGGTGGGCGGCCCCAAACACAGGACTTCAAATTGATCACGAAACACTCGCCACCATCCACCGACTGTGACCGGGACCATCACCATGGCCCTGAATGGTTTGAATGTTGATGGTGGCCAGAAAGCCGGCACACACCAGAGGAGGGTCGTCAAATGCATTGCCTCATGGCATTTTGCCACCGCACGCTTTGCAAAGGGCGTGGGTACGCACCATCTTCCATTGTGTAGCACATTGAAGACCAGTTTGTTTTTCACTCATTAAAGATCCTCTTGACATTTTCCGTTGAGGGTGGCCCCCCGCCCAAAACATTGGCGGTCACCTGTTCGGAGCCTGATTCTCCTCCATTCGTACTGGGGTCACGTTTTTGAGTTGGCACCGAGATTTTTGATCTTCAACAGTCGTTTGATGCAACCAAGCGCCTTGCGTCGCCTAGTCCCCCCCCCCCCATGCAGCAGCCCTGGTCACATGTGCAGGTGGAAATGACCCTAATCTGTTCCGATGATCGAAGTGTGCGCAGACGGTTGTGCTTTTTGCTGTGATGCTCAATTGGGATGTTGCAGTTCATGATCGGTGATGTATTCTCCTGCACAAGCTCCTGTTATCATTTTCTGATGGAAATGCTGACCCGATCCAGCTTTGGTGCTATGCAGGGATGGTCGTGCATGGTAGCTGCTTCACGTAAGATCCTGCGACGCCTGCTGGCCACTGTCGAAATCTCAGATTGGAGGAAGTTTGACGGTATATTTCGTGTTTTTACACATCCGACATCTTTGCCCATGGAGGGCTGCCATGTGCAGAAGGGGGCTGGGGGGCTGCCGCTGCTGCTGCCAGCAGCCACGCCAGAGTGGCCGGCCCTGTCACCATGTTCTCTCCATTATCCCCATCCCCATCCCCATCCCCATCCCCGTCCCCATCTCCTGCCTCCCTTCTTCCCCTCTTTTGTCTCTTTCTTCAGATATTTGTGGGCCTGATCCTAGCATTGGTGCCTTACTGCCCTCGATCTTCCTTCTTTGCTATCCGATTCCCAAGCATTTAATGGGTGACGGGACTTGTGGCAATTTGAATTGGGGATTGCGATATTTGGTGTTTTGTTGTGTTCCCTGCAAGAACGGTTGGACTTCATTTGGGGAGTCTCTCAGAGGAAGGCAAGTTTGGGCTCAAGGTGGGGACACTTGCCAAAAAGTAGCGCACCGGGAACTAGGTGGGTGCGCAGTCCATTTGTGCGCACTGTACCCCCCCCCCCCCCTTGCGTAAGCACCGCCTTGTCTAAGCACCAGGACCCGGTCTGACCGTCACTTTTACCGAATTTTCTGACCACGGCTTTTACGGTCAGAAAGTAGGCAAAGTGTGATTGTGCCGATTGTAGAGGGAAAGAGGGCCTGTTTCATGCTTGTGATGAGTCCTCACGCTCACAACAACATTCTGCTTGGGTCTCAGGCATGTGACAAGCATGAGGCGAGCAAAACAATGAATATTGAGATGGAGGAACTCTTTGCTCCAGGGGTGATTGAAAAGACCAAACACCTGAAGGACACCGAGCAAATTCCTGGCTCTTCACATGCACAATTCCCAAGCTCCTGATGCCCCTGATGAGCAGTGAGGACCTCCAGAATTTGCTGAAATTTGCCTGCACATGGTGCTCTAGGGCCCTGTTGCGACTATTGTGCTTAGGGTGAGGTATGGGCAGGTTTTTGGGACGTGCTTTCTTTTCGTACCGCGCTTTGCGCGGTTGCACCGCCTTGTCTAAGCACCAGGACCCGGTCTGACCGTCACTTTCCTGACCTGGCTGGTGCTTGCGCAAGGGGGGGGCGGGGTACGTAAATTTGGGTGCTGTAAACCAAAGTCTAACCCTTAAGTCTAGCCAAATTGACCCTCATGCAGTGCGGTTTGTCCTTTTCCTTTTCCCCCTGGGGGGCAGTGTGTCCGCCCGGCGCCGGGTGACACCGAGCCTCCCCAATGGTCTGCCACTGTTGTTCTGCCTGTTTCAGGAGGGCAGAGTGAGGGGGCCGAGGGCCGCCCACACAGCCAAACATGGTGAAGAAATGGGTGTCTTGGGGTGGCCTGCCTTGGATTGTGGATCATGGCAACCCAAGAGAGATCGTTGTGAAAAGCAGGTTATTGCCTCTTTGCGACCCTAGCAAATGGCACCTACCTTGTGAATAAGCCATGAGGGGATGTGCACCACACAGCAGCTTTGGATGGGAGCCGGCATTGTGTGCAGTGGAACCTCAACCTGGCCCAGGCTGCTTGGGGTTCAATTGTGTGATTTTCATTTGCAATTTCGACCTGTGCATGCGATGTTTTGGTATTGGGTGGTTTTTGTTGGATCCGCTGATGTCAACCGTCAACACAAAAGCCCAAAAGAAAAACTGCAAAACCAAAACCTCCAAAGGGAAACCGAAAAAACAAAACTTCTAAAGGGAACCACAAAACAAAAGACGACTAAAGAAAACCGTAAAATCAAACACTCTAAAGGGCCTCAACATGAAAACCTCCAAAGGTGCACATGCACCTTTACAGGCAGGGGTAATTTTGTCAGGGGACAATTGGCGGGGAAAATTCGCTGTGAAGAAAGGTGGCGAAATTTCCCCAGCGAAGTTTTGCCAATTGTGCCCTCTAGAGGCACCGTGCATAAGGCTGTTGCAGTGCATAAGGTGCTCACACGCACCGCCGCTTTCAGGTGGCGTTCCTGACGGGATTTTGACAGCAGCAATGTCCATGTGGTGACACAAACCTGTGATTAGGCATTTTGGCTGCAGTATGTCTGCTTGCTTCTTCAAGACTGTGAAAATTGTCTGCCTCCTTTTGACATCATCTGGGGTTCATGCAAGGGCAATCTAGTATTCAGAGGGAAGCTGCTCTGCAACAGAGATCTCTCTTAGATCTCTCTTAGAAAACACAAATTTGTGACCATGTTGTGGCAATGTGCACTCTTTCTTCTGCAGGTTTTGTGTGTGTCTGATTGCAGTCATTTGAGCATGTGGCGCTTTAGGATTTAGGGATTTCCAGGGTGGCGCAATTTTCCCCTGGCAAAATTATCCCTGGCAAATTTGTCCGTGGGAGAAATCCCCCCATGTGGTGTAGTGTGTCAGTGCACAGTACTGTGACCATTGTTCATGTGGATGAACTGGGTGGGTAGGTGGGCGATTGGAATCGGGTAGCATTGGATATGATGAATGCATGATGAATGCATTTGTAAGTGGAATGGTTGTCATGAAATTTCATATGTTGGTTTTCACTAGCGTATGCGCCATAATTGATTACGCTGATATTTATTGCTTTGGAAACGATCTCTCACGAGCTTAGAAAAAGAAAAAAAAAGGCCGTTGAGCCAGGAAACACCACAACAGGGTATCGCGATTTGTATGTTGGGAAGCGCCCTGATTCACGCAGGAGGAGAAAATGAATTGTCGTCCCCGCTCAAAGCTGAACCATAGACAAATGTTCATTTGTACACGTCCGGTTTACTCATCCATTATTAGAAGCTTTCACCGTGTCCAAATTACGCCTGTCCACGATTCAGTATAAGTCGTTGGTGACCAATGGTTGACAACGGGATGATCAGATTGCTGGGTACCGTCTCACGCAGCCACTGACTGGACACAACTTTCGTTAAACCCCTACTACTTTTCTCCTTCTTGTCCCATTTGTAGGACACATCCTGTACAGACAGGCTTCTTCTGGTAGCCGTGGTCATTGCTTTCCCTGGTGCACACATTAGCATGATCTGTAGTGACCCATTGGTCACTCGTCTGATTCCAAGCCGGGGTTCTCATTCAAGGCGTACCCAATCTAGATCGTGGCCCAATGGCACATAGAAGAAGAACATAGAACATAGAAGAACATAGAAGAAATTTCTTTGCTGTCAAGAGACTTTGCTGGGGTAGAGGGGGGAAGGAGTTGGTTGGATGGGTTGGTTGGTGGATCCGCCAGATGATGTCCCATTTGTATGCACAATGGGGCCTTTCCGGATTCTGGAGCTTCAAGTTTGCATTTTCGAAACAAAGTATTTTCCTAATGGACATTGGTCACAAAGCAAACCTTGAAGAAAAGAAAACAAACGTCCAGTAGACTTTCTAGAGCGCAATGCAACTTTTGGGTTGTTGGTAATCTTGCACAAATGATGCGGAGCAGATGTTGAAATGATGCCAAACAATATGCAGGAAGTGAAATTCACGTAGGTTTGTTTTAGCTCTCCGAAGGATACGGACGGTGCTCCTCCAGAGGGCAAAGGTGGTTCTTCTCACGGTCAGTCATTCAAACAAACCCACTGGTTCACTTAAAAAAAATTGGAACAAATCTCTAGTTCAACCTCCAAAGGTAATAAAAATGCAATTTTGATCTGCCTTGCTGGCAATCTTGCATGCACGATGGACGGCAAGTACGAAAAACATACACATAAGTAATCAAAAAGTGGGAATGGCTTTTTTTGTTTTGGCTCCCCAAGGCCGCTTTTCTTCCGAAGCACAATTGTTCCTAAGGAGCAGAGGTGGTATTCCTGAGGATCAATCATGCAGACATTAGTAAAGCCTCTAAGGCTTCAAAAATGCAACTTTTATCCAAGTTGTTGGTAGCTTTGCACCCACAATTGGCACCCTTTGTAGAAAATATGCAAAGTACTAAGCAAAAAGTGAAAAAATAACCTTGTTCTGTTTTGATTCCTCAGCAGCCACGGTCGGTGCTCCTCAAGAGCCAAGTTGCTCTTCTGGAGCAGGGTCGGTGCTTCTCAAGAGCTTTGGCCCCTAAGGAGCCAGGGTTGGTGCTCCTCAAGAGCCCCCTCAAGGTCGGTGCGCATGAGGAGCACCCCACAGTCGGAGCTCCTCAGGAGCCAGGGTCGGTGCTCCCCCGGAGTAGGAGCCAAGGGCGGCTCCTGCTAGGAGTGGCCATCTCCCACCATCCGTGTTGGATAGGTAGGGCATCCATCAAACTACCCCTTTGCGGAGAAATAAATCCACCCCTTTGAGAGGAAAAGCCAAGCTCCCCAAAAGGGAGGATAAAACTACCCTTGAGTGGTATAAAACCACCCCCGAGCGGTATAAAACCACCCCAAGGTTCAAAAATGGCCAAAAGGGGGGTTGGGGGTGGTTTTATACCCAAGATCACCAAAATGCTTGCCAGCAATTGAACCGGTGCTAGGTGAATCATGGGCCGGGTCTTCGACCACTGAGTATTCCTGCATACTAGAGGTTCCCCAATGTTCGTAATTGTAGTCCGCAACTGAAAAAGAAAGCTAAACGGTGTGTTTCTGCTTGCCTGCTTGCCCAACTGATTGCCTAACTGACTACTTGCCTGCCTCACTTATTGGTCCACCGTCGGCCTCTCTTTGAGGTGCCTTGGCGAAGGCAATAGAATTCGGCTTTTCGGAAATCATGTTGTTGCATCTAGGGAGATGATTTTCAGGTACCAAATCATTTTCAAAGATTGCACTCAGTCAGGCAGTAACTGACTGCGAAACTACAAGTGATATTTTCTATTTTGATGGAGTCATAGAACATTTATGTTTTTTTGGTACATGTTCAGCAGTGTATCACCACTACTCAGGGTGTGGAGCACTCTTTAGATAGGTAGGGGTGGGTATTGAGGGCCACCAACGGTTTAGAAAAGCTAAGAATAGGGTTGACATTACTTACATCAGGATTTCAATAGAAACGACCGCAATAGCCATTTTTCTGTAGCCGTTTGCACCCCTGTATACACCATTAGAATATACAATGAGGCTATGTAGTGTATTGTTCTGCCTGCCCCACCCCTCCCCCTGGACAAAGCAATCAGGACAGATGCATTATTCCACGGACAGCACTGCTCAGCCAGCACAGTTTACCCAGGAGGCGTTCCATAACCTTTGAGGGCAGGCGCCCCCCGCCCACCCCCCGGATCCACGCCGTGAAGGCACCGACCAAGGCACCAACCGCATTGCTGATTGTCCCAGCCTTGGTGTCAATCTGCTTTCCAATAAAACTGAGTCTCTCAGTCGGATCCGGTTCGGACTTTGCCCCCACAATAAAACCCGCACGTCTCAGCCTGCGAATGCAGTCCCTCACAGCCCCCCGCAGACGACTCTTGCTCCTGCACGACAGTAAAATGTCATCCACGTACACCCAACCCCGCACACCACGTCTCGACAAGGCCCCCCGGATAACAGAGGATACCAGCTTTTGGCATATCACTGGGCTATAGGCCCATCCAAATGGCAGCCTCGCATACCGGAAACGCCTACCCGACCGCCCCCCCACCACAAAAACACTGCGCCAGGTGGGGGGGAGGCGGATGCTCCAGTAAGCATTCTGCAGGTCCAGCTTTGCCAGAAAAACACGGCACCTGCCCCCTCCCACACGCCGAGGGCGCGCACGTCCCATCCAGTGGCGCATGGCCTCCAGCCCTGGCAGTCGGAATTTCGGGGGCTTCTGGGGGTCGCTTGCGTTGACTCTCCGCGCATCAAGAATGGCTCGGCATTTAAGCGCATTCTTCCACGTAAGGAACATTTTTGCCGTCTCGGGGCGCTTTGTTCTGCGCAGTCCCTTAGTCTTGTAATATAACCCAACTTGGTCTTGGCTGAGGTCTATTCCTTGACCCTTGTTCCCATGGACACTGAAGCACAGGCACTGATCCAAATACTCCAAAGCATTTTAGATCACGAGACGTGATCTACAAACATGCCTGTGCAAAACACAGCAAACTGTCCTAAACATGCCGAAAAATTTACAAAACACTCAGAATATTATAAAACCTAGAAAAATTATAAAATCTGTAGATTTTACCTAAGTTTTCTTCATGTCAAGAATTTAAATCTACGACAATAATCGCGATGCGCGGCTGCCATCTGGCATTTTCCGTCCGCGAATTTCGCGGGCCATTCAGCAGCCCACATTATAATAAAAATGCATAATCTACAATAAATTTGGAAACAAAATAGATAAGAGTATCTTCTACATTTGTGGACCCATTACACTCCCCCACCAAGCTCAAACTCAGGGTCCAGAGCTGAGTTTGTTGCTGAAAAATATGAAAAATGGGGGCAAATGGGTAAGATACACCCAAAGCCAATCTGAGCTTTTTCAGCATAAACCTATACTGTACCTGTGACATGGTATTTACTACAACAATTATATACAAAACAAAAACTTCTGCCACACCCCAGTGCCCTGAAATGGAAACCCACCAGGTGTCAGGGGCTTTTTGTTTTAATGCACAAAAAAATCCCTGCTCAGGGGTTGGGAAAAAGCCTGCAGCAAAAGGCTATAAAAACCCCATTCCCTTTCTGGGAGGTGTGGTAACACACTCCCACCAAAACCTGTATATAATGAAAAAACAATCCTGCACATCTTTCTGAGCTTACCTGTAACTTGCAGTCATTTCTCATTATATAAAAACCAGCTCCAACAGCCCTAGTCAGTGCAAAAACCCAGCCAGAGTTTCGAAATGATTTTCAAAACCCAACTGCAATTTCTGCCTAGGGAGCCTGGCCCAGAGTACCCTGCCTAGGGGAGACCCCAAAAGGACAGAGACACACAGGCGCAAGGCACAGAGCATGGGCACAAAAATATCGTACTGACGCGTTCCCGTGGGGGGCCGGCCACGGGACGCTGCGGTGACACGCACAGGTGAGCAGGCAGGCAAGGCACTACGCTCACAAGGGCATCAAGACGCTCGTGTCATGTGACAAAGCGTTTCAGAATCCTTGCCACTCTGCAAAGAGGGAACGAAAGTATGTACAGCAACACATCAGGATATGTACACATGGGGTTAAGACTGGACTGGGGTAAGGGCATCACAGGACCATAGACACTCAGTCCCAACCCATATCCCAATCCCAGGTCCGACCCTCTCAGTGGCTGATGGGGGCGGGGGCTCAAACACAACCCATGCCCTGCTCAGTCCGGACCCTGAAACCCTGCCAATAGGGGGGGTGTCCCGCCCAGCCACAGGCGAGTTCCTGCGAACCAAGGAGCTCCAAGGCCAACCGACAGTGGCTCCCTATGCTCCCTTAATGGCAGGTCCCAACTCCACTCTGAGCCAGAGATATGGCCCCGCCATTGTCACCCAGGAGTTGGTAGCTGAAAATGGGCTGTTTCAGCCCAAACTGCAATTAACTCAAAATCCCCAAAATTGACCCCTCGTCCGGACCCGCCAGAGGTAGGGACGAGGCAACTGACCCTATGCCCTTCGAGTACGAACCCCCTGGAGCCCTCACCCAACCTGGTTCCCTCTGAGGTCCCGGCATCGGGGCAACACGGATGAGTCATGTGGGGTCATGATGCCAAAATCACCAAAATTGGCGTCATTCCCACGCGTGGCTCGCCCGGCCAAGGTAAGGCCAATGGCTCACAGGGTAGGAGGCAGGACCTAGGACTTATATCTGAGTGTACAACTTGAATTTAGGTCCGGGCTCCCTATGGGCTTAGAGAAATGGGGCCGCCAATTGACCACACGGAAGGGGGAAATTGGGGTCCCAAAATTGGGTCATTTTGGCTGCTTGAAATGAGCCAAAATTCGGTGTGCTCCCAATAGTATATCTCCACGCCGGCTTGGAGATCGGATCCGCCATTCCATACGCGATCCACCGGGAGTCCTACAAAGACTCCCATGCCCTTGGCTCTCAAAGATCTCCATGCTGCTCGGCGTGGTGACGATCCCAATTGGGTCCACAAATGCAAAAATGGCAAAATTGCCCATACTCACTTTGGGCTAGCGCCTTAACGAAGGCGGCTCCGCCTCGCCCACGTGGCGTGTGGACCATGGGGACCATTACCCATAACACCCATGTCATATATGGTCCATTGGTCCATGCGTCCGGCGTGCACGAGGGTTAGAACAAAGTGCACGGCGGGCAGCAAAAGTGGAAAATTGCTCAAAATGGCCAAAAATGCGCACACTCATGGTTGGGGCAAATGAGGCACATGCCCGACTTGGACCAGAGTGTGCCATAGGATTGGTATGAAGTCCTATGTGTCCAACATATCTTTTGGGCGTCGCCCAACTCCTCCGGTATTGGGAATGGCAGGGTCGCCAAGTGAGCCCATGATTTGGGATAGTCCCAAATCGCCAACATGGCGGCCACGGTGTGCCAAGCCTAAGAGGAGTTATTCGCCGGGTCCAAGATATGTTGGGCACCGAAGTATGTACCCTCATAACATACTTGGGTCATGATGTCAATTGAGCGCAACGCTGAGATACAAGGTCGCCACTTGACATCATGACGGGCCAAAAACGGCAAAATTGGCACAAAGACAAGCCAAAGTGCCTTGAAAGGCGCACAATTATATTATAATATCTTTGGCTTGGATCGTGCAATCAACTAATCCTTCTAAACACAATGACTTGACACCAATGACCTTCGATCCCACATATGTGCTCCACTTGGGGCGCCTTGAAAGGTTACGAGCGCTGCTTCCCAAGTGGGCACATGAAAATGTGGAAAATTGCAAAACACACACCTTGCTCCCAACGCATCGCTTCGGGATCACCACACAAGCTTCCCTTCACGAAGGTTAGGCTTGCAATTGACCGTAGGGAGTATGGAGAAGGGGTTTGCACAATATGAGGTCCATTGGCGGGCTTGGCTTGGAGTAATGGACCCGCCAAATGGGCACGCAACACAACACATGGCACATACCACATATTGCCGCAAAAGGTAGCTCCCACCACGATATGTCATGCCCCTCCAAGGGCATAACTTTGTGTCAATCGCTCATAGGAACTCAAGGAGAGTTCCTATGCAACACCAACACTTGCGCGCTACACTCGAAAGTTATCCTAACGCACGCAATGTCATGGCCAAAGAGTTATAACGCAAACTCTACCCTCTTGACCATGATCCATTACACTAGTGCGCACGTGTGGAAACGCAAGGCATATAATGCTTCCTAAATTACGTCGGGAGTATTGTGAATACATCCCACGTTTCCTTTTCGTCATTCCTCGCAATCGGCACGAGATATGACCTTCACGAGTGGCCTCACGAATCAACTTTGTTTTGCCCATATCTTTAAGACAAATGGAGGGCAAGATAAAAGGAAGGTTGATTCGTGCATAGGGAAGCACGTAAGTCCACTCGAAAGAGGTCAAATCAAGTGCGGGGATGTCGAAGTCGAAAATCCGATTTCGACATCCTGAAAAATTCGGATTAAGGTTGCGAGTATTAATTATGAAAATTGCGGAAGCGTCCATGCAGTTCCTGAAGGCTTTGGAGCCTTCGTGACGGATTGCGTTAAAATTTCCATTATAAACAGTTAAACTGGCGGTTACGGTAAAGTCGCGATCCAACCGCCAGCAGTCAAAATAGTGAATATCAGAACGGAAGCATAAAAATTGACGGAAACAATATGAAAATAAAACCCTGTTGATTCCTGATATTCTGATATACAAATCTCCGCTGGCGGTGCATCGGTTGCCGATGCGGGGCTTTACGGCACGGAACGGAGCATCAACGGGCGTCTTCCCTTCCGTGCATGGGGTTAGTGGACCGGAGACCGTAACCTGGCCATGGGGTTCTGGGTACCGCTTCACCCCCCTCCTTAGAGCAAACCCTGGGGGGGGCTCGATAATACCCAAGCATGGCAGCGGGTACCCAGGACCATATCCTGAAGGGGGGGGGTGTCACATCCTCACTTCAGTAAGTCACAGTAAGATAGGTATCCCACAGTGGGATAGGTATGATGCTGTGTAAGCTCGTAGCACGTGTATAGTATCAAGTATCAAGTCCCGGGTCCTGGCGGCGATTGTTCGGCATCCAAAGGACCCGTTAACCCATACCAGGCGCACCGGGTGCCGGCTGCTACGGTCACCACCACAGTGGCAGTGGCATACACGGCCAACATAGGCGACACACGACGACTGAGGTGGTCCCACAAGTCGAGAGCGACCACAAAGATCCATCAGGCTACCCCAAGCTTCCCAAGGCCCGCCGACTGGGGAGAGTCCCCACGGGTCCTTCCTCGGGCGCACCATGTCCATATCCATACGACGCGAGTCCAGAGTGCCATAGTCGAACTCCTTAAGAACCCCAAATCTTAAGGGAACTCCTCCTGAAGGGATCGGGCATCCAGGCCGTCTTTTCCCTCGCCCTACTGCCACGAAGGCCATACATGAGGGAGTCCTCATGCAGTGTGGGCGGAGGCGTCGACTCCTCAAACTACCAGTTTCCCAGGCAGACTGACCGAGGTCAGGAGCACCGGAGGCCGCCATCCGAATGCAAGTGCGTCTGCGAATCGGTAGGCTCACACTGGGACTGACAGTGGCGGACCGCTGGGAGTGTAATCAGGCAACTGGGCTTCCCGCCTGGCGCCATCAGGATCTCCACACATCACAGCGAATAGGGCAACACGGTATCACAAGCACTCAAACAGTAGAATCTGTAATCAAGTACTGGTCCAGGCTGGACCAGGCTGTAAGAACATGTACACGGCGACTCCAGGCGCCTCTGTATCCCGATTCGTGGTGAAAAACAGGCCATCCCTCAGCGATGGGCTGATGACACTTAACATACAGATGCACATATCCTGGAGGGCAGAAAAACAAGCAATAATCTGGGTAAATAGGCGTGTAAACACGCTCTGGACAGAGCGCCAAACCACGCCACGGTCAGGATAAGGCAATGCAGGAGGGTGGACAGGAAAACGCCTGAGTTCAGGCCATATATAGTCTCGAGACACACGTTGACTGGTCTGGATTCCGCAAATGCCATGGGACCAGACCACACACTCAAAAATCGCAATGCCGATGACAGCGGCATCCGTTGCGCAACGTCGTATGGGCTTCAAGGCCCTAAGAGCTCAGAAAAATGAAGGTCAGTCGCCCTACCTGGTTTCCCAAGGATTCAGCAGGGGGGTGAGTGACGAATAGAAGAAGAGAGGGGCCATCCTCCTCTGGATTCAGCAGGGGGGTATATGGCCACTCTGTCACCGAAAGATGGAAGAGAGCAAGCAAGTAAGGGACGATTCGTCGGCCTCACAAGCGCTCAAAACGCATCAGGGGAGAGCTCAGGGCGCTGATCAGGCACTCCTGGCTGCAATCGCCCGGGTGAGTGCTGCCAAGTCCGAAACGTGGATCTTGGTCTTGTGCTTGCGGATGTACTCCATGAAGGGAGTATTGACCCGCGGCACGAACGAGGAGACGGGTTCCCAGGTGTCGTGGGACGGCCCATAGCCTCGCCAACGAACCTTGAACTCCAGACCTCCGGGTGCCGAGGCCTTCGGACGCTGAGCCAGGATCTTCTCGACAGTATAGTCGTCCTGCTCAGCATAGTCGTCGTCCGAATCGGCCTCATGTTTGGCGTAGTCCAGGGACACATGTCGGCCACGGAGGTCGGGTTCCCGCACACGGAGTTGACTCTCGTGGCGCTCCCGGAACTGTCCGTGACCCACCTTGACGCGGTAGGTGTCCTCACCAATCCTGCGGACCACCTCGCCGGGTGTGAACCAGGTTTTGGTGCGGTGGGTGCCCATGGGGCGGGGTCTGATCACCCACACCGGGTCTCCCACCCTGAACCTCTGCGCTGTCGAGCTCGGGGCGGACTTCTGACGCTCAGCATGCTCCTTCTCAAGCTGCTGGCGGATGTCCCGCGCCGTTTGCTCTTGCCGCGCGAAGAACTCCTTGGCATCCATAGCCATGCCATCACCAGACAAGGGAAGTCCCCTACCCAGGGGGTCCCTGCCAAACAGAATCTGGTGAGGGGACAAACCGCCCGGAGTGGGGGTGTCATGATGGGCCTTCAGAGCAGGCCACATCTCCTCGAACCAGTTCCGCCGTGGATTGGTGATGTGGATCTTGCGCAGCTTCTCGAACAGCTGCCGTCCAGCCACTTCAGCACGGCCGTTAGACCGGCTGAGATAGGCAACGCTCTTGGCATGTCGTATTCCCATGAGGGAACACATAGCCTTGAACCAGCCACCAGTAAACTGGGGCCCTCGGTCACTGCAAATGGTGCGGGGGATGTCAAAGACGGTCAGCCAATGACGAATCATCATGACTGCCACTTCCTTGGCAAGCAACCCCTTTTTGCGAGCCGGAACGGCTACAACGTAGCCGCTGTGGCGGTCCACACAGAGAACCACACAGTCAAAGGTCTCCTCGCCAATGTGCACTTCGGGCATGGAGAAGACGTCCATGGCCACGCTCTCCATGGGCTGGTCAGGAAGCGGGGTCCATTGGGCTTCCCCCTTGACGTTCCGGTTATCGGGATTGCAGGCCTGACAGACCGAACAACCCTTCCTGACCTTCTTGATGGCGGTGTAGAGAACGATATGGTCGATCTCGAACCGACGCTGCATGTCAAGAGCTTGCTTCTTGACCCCTGGGTGCAGCATGTGGTGGTGCCAAGCCTCGCAAAGCTCGAGCACCCGGGACTCCGGTACTAGCAGCTTACCATTCCGGTAGAGCTTGCCATCTTCCTCGGTCAGCCCCTTTGGCCACTTCTGCCCGTCGTCAGGGTCGGTCACAGCCCTATACTCGGCCGCAAAGGCCTCAGACTTGGCGTAATCGTCGGTCCAGTCGTCCTGGAGACAAGACTCCGGGAAGAGGTGCTTGTCGGACTCCACTCCCACAGGGGGTGCCGGACCGGGCCTTCCGCCCGCGGCACCCACAGGGGCGAGTACACTGACCGCTCTGCTCACCCTCGACGCGAGGGGGGCATCTGCAGCCATGACGACGAAGCATTTAGCACCCTCCTCCTCCGTCTGGCGCTCCATTTCGATGATCCTCTTGGCTTCAGCGGTCTCAGCCTCATCGCCATGGGCAGAGATATCCTGCATGCCCTTGCTGGCGGGATAGGCCCACCTGCTGAGACAGTCCGCCACGGTGTTATCCTTTCCAGGAATATAAACAACCGTAAGGTCGAACTTGGCCAAGGTCTCGTGCCATTTTGCCCGTCGGGAGGCGGGACCTGAGGGGGTGTCCACGTGCTCCTTGTGCCACGACTGCAGACTCTGATGGTCGGTGCAGACGGTGACGGGATGGAGGGCTATGTACCCAGCCCATTTCCTGAGAGCCATGACGATGGCATACGCCTCCTTTTCACGGGGCGTCCACGTCCGTCTCTGGCCTTCCGCCAGGACTCGGCTCCAGAAGGCCACGGGCACGTGCCTCCCGTCGTCAAGCACTTGCTCCAGCACAGCGCCAATGGCGTAGTCAGAAGCGTCGGTGCGCAGGACGAACCCTCGGTCGGGATCCACGAGGTGCAGACCCACTGCGGATAGCAGCGCCTGCTTCATCCCCTCAAAGGCACGGTCGGACTCTTCAGTCCAGACCAGAGCCTTCTTGGACCCCTTCTTGGTCTCCTCTCGGTTGCCCTTGAGCATGGTCGTCATGGGGGCTGCATACTCGGCATACATTTTGATATACCCCGAGTAGTAATTGCAGAACCCCAGATACGCCCGTAGCTCAGAGACCGTCTTGGGCTTTTCCCAGTGCTCAATCGCAGCCACCTTGCCAGGTATGGGCTTTCGCTGCCCGTTCCCGAAGACCACCTCGCTTACCGCAATGGTGGCCTTGTCACTGCTGCCCGGGAGTTTGTGCCGAACCAGAAGGTCCAGCACTCGAGTGACGTCCCTTTCATATGCCTCCAGGAGCTCCTCGTAGCTCATGCTGGGGTCCCCGGACGCGATGATCACGTCGTCCACGAAGGGGTCCGCACAGTCGCGCACCGGCTCAAGCAGGTTCTCCAGCATCCGCTGAAAAGCCGCATTGCCGTTGGTAACGCCCATGGGCATCACCTTGCACTGGAGAGGTCCAAGTGGGGTGCTCATGGCTGTGCAGGCACGGGACTCCTCGGCGAGAGGCATCTGATGATAACCATGTTTCAGGTCAATCACCGTGAAGATCCTCCGCCGGTGTTGCTTTTGCAGCATGTCCTCAATGAGGGGCAGCGTATAGCTGTCGTGCTGCGTTTGGGCGTTCAGGCCGCGGTAGTCGACCACGAGCCGCCACTCACCTGCAACCTTCTTGGGGACGACGAAGCACGGAGAGGCCCATTCGGAGTGGCACGGCTCGAGCCAGCCTCTCTGGATGAAGTCACGGAGGATCTTCTCCATGGCCTCTTTCCTCTCGCCCCTCAGGGCAAACTCCCGGTGCCGGTACACACGGGGGTCCTGCTTCAGTCGTATGTTGGCCTCGCCATACGGTCCACGTACCGGTGGGGGGAACACAGGTTTTCCGCTGAAGAAGGTCTCGCCATACTTCTGCTTCAGCCTGGCCCTCAACGCCTGGATCTTGGGGCAGTCATCGGACTCCGCCTTGGCTTTTCCGGGCACTTGAACCACGGAGCTTACTTGAGGGGTAGCTACTCCGCTCGCTTTCGGCTCAGGTGGTCTTCCCAGGTGGCCCAAAGGGCCATCTCTGGTCTTGCCTCGGAACAGATCGCCGTAGGTGGGTGGGTTACCGCCAGGCGGCTCGTCTTGGCTGGACATGTGATCCAGCACCCTCTGCACGAAGGTGTTCCCGTCATAGGAACCAGAGACGATTGAGTCCACTTCCCACCAGGCTTTGTCCTGGCCTTTGCCCTCACGCTGGTTTCCCCAGTCGTGAAAGGGCTGATCCATATACCCCTGAACCAGATCCCACTCCTCTTCAGTGAGGGGGTCTTCGGAGTCCGATTCTTCGATGTCAACAGGGGGAACCGCAAAGCATTGCCTCCAAGGCTCTGCTATGATACGGTTGACACACACGAAGTCCGTGGTGTCGGCCTGATCAAGGCCCCCATCCACATAGTGGAATTCCGTTGGCCATCTCTGGGGTGGCATGGGCTGTCCCTTAGCGTCCTGATAGACACTTTCTCCAGCCGGTAGGACGACCTTGTTTAAGGTCATGTTGGTCAATGAGGCTACCCAATGTCGGGTACTTTCCTCCTCGGTGCATCCCATAGGAACAACCAGCACTGCCTTGGAGCGGTCCTTGCGAATCTTCGCTATCGCTCTTGGAATGTCCCAACGGGGGCAATGGATCCACATCAGTCCCTGATGCGGACCCCAGTGCTTCTTCCACGCGGAGTCCTGGGCGCTCCAGTACTTCTCACACACCCGAAGATGGGCGGAGGTTCCTGAAGAGAACGCATCCAGGGCCAGATCTGACGCTCCCAGGTCCGCGACCACTCGGTTCGCCACTTCCGGCATCACGCCGTACTCCTGGTTTGCTGGCCCAGTGGGCTCAGTGTCCAGCGCGGCCACTTCGAGCTGATTGCGTTCGGGGTGGATCCATTGGCATTCCACATGGTGCTCAGGCGACGAAAGCCACGAGAGCTGGTCGTCCTGGTACAGGGTCATGGAGGCCTGAGCCGGGAGGACGCCGGAGTCCGTCTCCATCATGAAGTCGTCCCCGACGATCATGTCCCAGTCCATCTCGGCCTCGTAGAAGCGACCGTGCAGGAGGATTTCCTTGCCGAGGTCTGGGCGGCTCAGCTCACGATGGTTCACGAACTGCAGCCCAATGGCCGCTTCCTTCGTGCCTCCCACCATGTACTGGCCGTTCGCCACCTTCAGCCTGACAGGTTTCCGACTGTCAGTCAGACACTCTGGTGGAAGTAGGCCAGCCTTGACCAAGCTGACTTGAGCTCCCGTGTCGACCAACACGTCGAAAACCTTTTCCACTTCCCCGCATAGGGCACGGACCTTAAGATGCAACTTAAGATGCTCGCGACCGACACGGCGCACGGCGTGCAAACTCAGGATCTCCGGCCGTTCCAGAAGCTCAACAAGCGACTGGTGCAGGTCGTGGACAATGGGCTCAGGCTGCCCATCTGCAGCATCCAGCTGCGGTCCGGGTGATCCTCCGATACTCTCGGAAAGATCGTGTAGTACATCAAACACATTCTTGGTCGCGAAGGACGGACGGGTGCAAGGGTTCGTGCCTTCACTTGCCCTCACCCCGCCTCCGCGACTGGGCGCCGGACCGGGCCTTCCGCCCGCGGCAGTCCCCTTGTGCTTATCGACTCCCGACTGGGATGGTTCGGCGCTTCCCACGTCACCATCCTGCGACCGCCCTAGCTGGGGCCCTTGGCTGCAGGGGCTCCGCTAGGGGGCGTCGGTTGTGGAAGAGGGGGTGTTCTCCTCGGCCTCAACGTCGTTGACGCCCTTCTTTCTTCCCCCTTTACCTCCTCCTTTACCCTTCTTGTCCTTGTCCTTGTTCTGGTCATTCTGGTTGTTCTCCTTGTTCTTGTTGTCCGACCTGGGGACCCAGTTCCGCTTGATCTCCTGGATCTCCTTGGCCAACTCGGTCCCCACCGACGACATCAGCTTGGCCAGCTCGTCCTTGTCGACCTCCATTTTGGCTTCCCGGATACCCGCGGGCGCACGCTTCTTCGACCCGTGCGCCTTCTCGTAAGCCTCCGTGTCGGCCTTGTGGACGGGGCATGTTCGGTGGTCATGGTTGAAGCCTTTCTTCCTCCCATAACACACGAAACACCCCTGCGGTCGAGCTCGTATGAACTCCCCAAAGGACAGCGGAGGGTCGCCAATGCGGCGAGGGTCCCTCTTCTCCTGCTTCCTCCAACCCTGCTGCAGGGGCTTCCAGTTTCCCGGCTTGCTCCCCGTGTTCAGGTTCTTGGCCACGAAGGCACAAACGGCCACTTCGGCGGGCTCATCGTCGTCGTCATCGTCGACGAGAGTCTCATCGCCGCCGGCTCCCGCTGGTGACGCGTTCCCGTGGGGGGCCGGCCACGGGACGCTGCGGTGACACGCACAAGTGAGCAGGCAGGCAAGGCACTACGCTCACAAGGGCATCAATACGCCTGTGTCATGTGACAAAGCGTTTCAGAATCCTTGCCACTCTGCAAAGAGGGAACGAAAGTATGTACAGCAACACATCAGGATATGTACACATGGGGTTAAGACTGGACTGGGGTAAGGGCATCAAGGGACAATAGACACTCAGTCCCAACTCATATCCCAATCCCAGGTCCGACCCTCTCAGTGGCTGATGGGGGCGGGGGCTCAAACACAACCCATGCCCTGCTCAGTCCGGACCCTGAAACCCTGCCAATGGGAGAGGTGTCCCGCACAGCCACAGGCGAGTTCCTGGGAACCAATGGGTCCCAAGGCCGACCGACAGTGGCTCCCTATGCTCCCTTAACGGCAGGTCCCAACTCCACTCTGAGCCAGAGATATGGCCCCGCCATTATCACCCAGGAGTTGGTAGCTGAAAATGGGCTGTTTCAGCCCAAACTGAAATTAGCTTGAAAAACTCCAAAATTGACCCCTCGTCCGGACCCGCCAGAGGTAGGGACGAGGCAACTGACCCTATGCCCTTCGAGTACGAACTCCCTGGAGCCCTCACCCAACCTGGTTCCCTCTGAGGTCCCGGCATCAGGGCAACACGGATGAGTCAAGTGGGGTCATGATGCCAAAATCACCAAAATTGGCGTCATTCCCACGCGCGGCTCTCTCGGCCAAGGTGAGGCCAATGGCTCACAGGGTAGGAGGCAGGACCTAGGACTTATATCTGAGTGTACAACTTGGATTTAGGTCCGGGCTCCCTATGGGCTTAGAGAAATGGGGCCGCCAATTGACCACACGGAAGGGGGAAATTGGGGTCCCAAAATTGGGTCATTTTGGCTGCTTGAAATGAGCCAAAATTCGGTGTGCTCCCAATAGTATATCTCCACGCCGGCTTGGAGATCGGATCCGCCATTCCATACGTGATCCACCGGGAGTCCAACGGAGACTCCCATGCCCTTGGCTCTCAAAGATCTCCATGCCACTCGGCGTGGTGACGATCCCAATTGGGTCCACAAATGCAAAAATGGTAAAATTGCCCATACTCAATTTGGCCTAGCGCCTTGACGAAGGCGGCTCCGCTTCGCCCACGTGGTGTGTGGACCATGGGGACCATTACCCATAACACCCATGTCATATATGGTCCATTGGTCCATGCGTCCGGCGTGCACGAAGGTTAGAACATGGGGCACGGCGGGCAGCAAAAGTGGAAAAATGCTCAAAATGGCCAAAATTGCGCACGCTCATGGTTAGGGCAAATGAAGCACGTGCCCGGCTTGGACCGGAGTGTGCCATAGGATTGATGTCAAGTCATATGTGTCCAACATATCTTTGGGGCGTCGCCCAACTCCTCCGGTATTGGGAATGGCAGGGTCGCCAAGTGAGCCCATGATTTGGGATAGTCCCAAATCGCCAACATGGCGGCCACGGTATGCCAAGCCTAAGAGGAGTTGTTCGCCGGGTCCAAGATATGTTGGCTACCGAAGTATGTACCCTCATAACATACTTGGGTCATGATGTCAATTGAGCGCATCGTTGAGATACATGGTCGCCATTTGACCTCATGACGAGCCAAAAATGGCAAAATTGACACAATGACACACAAAAGTGCCTTGAAAGGCGCACAATTATATTATAATATCTTCGGCTTGGATCGTGCAATCAACTAACCCTTCTAAACACAATGCCTTGACACCAATGACCTTCGATCCCGCATATGTGCTCCACTTGGGGCGCTTTGAAAGGTTGCGAGCGCTGCCTTCCAAGTGGGCACATGAAAATATGGAAAATTGTAAAACACACACCTTGCTCCCAACGCATCGCTTCGGGATCACCACACAAGCTTCCCTTCACGAAGGTTAGGCATGCAATTGACCGTAGGGAGTACGGAGAAGGGGCTTGCACAATATGTGGTCCATTGGCGGGCTTGTCTTGGAGCAATGGGCCCGCCAAATGGGCACGCAACACAACACATGGCACATACCATATATTGCCCAAAAATGTAGCTCCCACCACGATATGTCATGCCCCTCCAAGGGCATAACTTTGGGTCAATCGCTCATAGGAACTCAAGGAGAGTTCCTATGCAACACCAACACTTGCGCGCTACACTCGAAAGTTATCTTAACGCACGCAACATCATGGCCAAAGAGTTATAACGCAAACTCTACCCTCTTGACCATGATCCATTACACTAGCGCGCATGTGTGGAAACGCAAGGCATATAAAGCTTCCTAAATTACGTCGGGAGTATTGTGAATACATCCCACGTTTCCTTATCGTCAATACTCGCAAGCAACACGAGATATGACCTTCACAAGTGGCCTCACGAATCAACTTTGTTTTGCCCATATCTTTAAGACAAATGGAGGGCAGGATAAAAGGGAAGTTGATTCGTGCATACGGAAGCACGTAGGTCCACTCGAAAGAGGTCAAATCAAGTGCGGGGATGTCGAAGTCGAAAATCCGATTTCGACATCCTGAAAAATTCGGATTAAGGTTGCGAGTATTAATTATGAAAATGGCGGAAGCATCCATGCAGTTCCTGGCGACTTTGGAGCCTTCGTGACGGATAACGTTAAAATTTCCATTATAAACAGTTAAACTGGCGGTTACGGTAAAGTCGCGAACCAACCGCCAGCAGTCAAAACAGTGAGTATCGGAACGAAAGCATAAAAATTGACGGAAACAATATGAAAATAAAACCCTGTTGATTCCTGATGTTCTGATACACAAATCTCCGCTGGCGGTGCATCGGATGCCGATGCGGGGCTTCACGGCACGGAACACGCCGTGCATGGGGTTAGTGGACCGGAGACCGGTTGTATGCCGTAACCTGGCCATGGGGTTCTGGGTACCGCTTCACCCCCCTCCTTAGAGCAGACCCTGGGGGGGCTCGATAACACCCACGCATGGCAGCGGGTACCCAGGACCATCCCTGCAAGGGGGGGGGGTTGTCACATCCTCACCTCAGTAAGTCACAGTAAGATAGGTATCCCACAGTGGGATAGGTATGCTGCTGTAACAGCTCGTAGCACACGTACAGTATCAAGTATCAAGTCCCGGGTCCTGGCGGCGATTGTTCGGCATCCAAAGGACCCGTTAACCCATACCAGGCGCACCGGGTGCCGGCTGCTACGGTCACCACCACAGTGGCAGTGGCATACACGGCCAACATAGGCGTCACACGACGGCCGAGGTGGCCCCACAAGTCGAGAGCGACCACAAAGATCCATCAGGCTACCCCAAGCTTCCCAAGGCCCGCCGACTGGGGAGAGTCCCCACGGGTCCTTCCTCGGGCGCACCATGTCCATATCCATACGACGCGAGTCCAGAGTGCCATAGTCGAACTCCTTACGAACCCCAAATCGTAAGGGAACTCCTCCTGAAGGGATCGGGCATCAAGGCCGTCTTTTCCCTCGCCCTATTACCACGAAGCGTGGCCATACATGAGGGAGTCCTCATGCAGTGTGGGCGGAGGCGTCGACTCCTCAAACCACCAGTTTCCCAGGCAGACTGACCGAGGTCAGGAGCACCGGAGGCCGCCATCCGAATGCAAGTGCGTCTGCAAATCGGTAGGCTCACACTGGGACTGACAGTGGCGGACCGCTGGGAGTGTAGTCAGGCAACTGGGCTTCCCGCCTGGCGCCATCAGGATCTCCACACACACAGCGAATAGGGCAACACGGTATCACGGGCACTCAAACAGTAGAATCTGTATTCAAGTACTGGTCCAGGCTGGACCAGGCTGTAAGGATATGTACACGGCGACTCAAGGCGCCTCTGTACCCCGATTCGTGGTGAGAAACAGTCCATCCCTCAGCGATGGGCTGATGACACTTAACATACAGATGCACATATCCTGGAAGGCAGAAAAACAAGCAACAATTTGAGTAAATAGGCGTGTAAACACACTCAGAACAGAGTGCCAAACCACGCCACGGTCAGGATAAGGCAAATGCAGGAGGATGGACAGGATAACGCCTGAGTTCAGGCATATATAGTCTCGAGACACACGTCGACTGGTCTGGATTCCGCAAATGCCATGGAACCAGACCACACACCAAAAATCGCAATGCCGATGACAGCGGCATCCGTTGCGCAACGTCGTATGGGCTTCAAGGCCCCAAGAGCTCAAAAATATGAAGGTCAGGCGCCCTACCTGGTTTCCCAAGGATGCAGCAGGGGGGGGAGTGACGAATAGAAGAAAAGAGGGGCCATCCTCCTCTGGATTCAGCAGGGGGGGGGTATATGGCCACTCTGTCACCGAAAGATGGAAGAGAGCAAGCAAGTAAGGGACGGTTCGTCGGCCTCACAAGCGCCTCAAGGTACATCAGGGGAGAGCTCAGGGCGCTGATCAGGCACCCCTGGCTGCAATCGCCCGGGTGAGTGCTGCCAAGTCCGAAACGTGGATCTTGGTCTTGTTCTTGCGGATGTACTCCATGAAGGGAGTATTGACCCGCGGCACGAATGAGGAGACGGGTTCCCAGGTGTCGTGGGACGGCCCATAGCCTCGCCAACGAACCTTGAACTCCAGACCTCCGGGTGCCGAGGCCTTCGGACGCTGAGCCAGGATCTTCTCGACAGTGTAGTCGTCCTGCTCAGCATAGTCGTCGTCCGAGTCGGCCTCATGTTTGGCGTAGTCCAGGGACACATGTCGGCCACGGAGGTCGGGTTCCCGCACACGGAGTTGACTCTCGTGGCGCTCCCGGAACTGTCCGTGACCCACCTTGATGCGGTAGGTGTCCTCACCAATCCTGCGGACCACCGCGCCGGGTGTGAACCAGGTCTTGGTGCGGTGGGTGCCCATGGGGCGGGGTCTGATCACCCACACCGGGTCTCCCACCCTGAACTTCTGCGCTGTCGAGCTCGGGGCGGACTTCTGACGCTCAGCATGCTCCTTCTCAAGCTGCTGGCGGATGTCCCGCGCCGTTTGCTCTTGCCGCGCGAAGAACTCCTTGGCATCCATAGCCATGCCATCACCAGACAAGGGAAGTCCCCTACCCAGGGGGTCCCTGCCAAACAGAATCTGGTGCGGGGACAAACCGCCCGGAGTGGGGGTGTCATGATGGGCCTTCAGAGCAGGCCACATCTCCTCGAACCAGTTCCGCCGTGGATTGGTGATGTGGATCTTGCGCAGCTTCTCGAACAGCTGCCGTCCAGCCACTTCAGCACGGCCGTTAGACCGGCTGAGATAGGCAACGCTCTTGGCATGTCGTATTCCCATGAGGGAACACATAGCCTTGAACCAGCCACCAGTAAACTGGGGCCCTCGGTCACTGCAAATGGTGCGGGGGATGTCAAAGACGGTCAGCCAATGACGAATCATCATGACTGCCACTTCCTTGGCAAGCAACCCCTTTTTGCGTGCCGGAACGGCTACAACGTAGCCGCTGTGGCGGTCCACACAGAGAACCACACAGTCGAAGGTCTCCTTGCCAATGTGCACTTCGGGCATGGAGAAGACGTCCATGGCCACGCTCTCCATGGGCTGGTCAGGAACCGGGGTCCATTGGGGTTCCCCCTTGACGTTCCGGTTATCGGGATTGCAGGCCTGACAGACCGAGCAACCCTTCCTGACCTTCTTGATGGCGGTGTAGAGAACGATATGGTCGATCTCGAACCGACGCTGCATGTCAAGAGCTTGCTTCTTGACCCCTGGGTGCAGCATGTGGTGGTGCCAAGCTTCACACAGCTCGAGCACTCGGGACTCTGGGACTAGCAGCTTACCATTCCGGTAGAGCTTGCCATCTTCCTCAGTCAGCCCCTTTGGCCACTTCTGCCCGTCGTCAGGGTCGGTCACAGCCCTATACTCGGCCGCAAAGGCCTCAGACTTGGCGTAATCGTCGGTCCAGTCGTCCTGGAGGCAAGACTCTGGGAAGAGGTGCTTGTCGGACTCCACTCCCGCAGGGGGTGCCGGACCGGGCCTTCCGCCCGCGGCACCCACAGGGGCGAGTACACTGACCGCTCTGCTCACCCTCGAAGCGAGGGGGGCATCTGCGGCCATGACGACGAAGCATTTGGCACCCTCCTCCTCCATCAGGCGCTCCATTTCAATGATCTTCTTGGCTTCAGCGGTCTCAGCCTCATCGCCATGGGCAGAGATGTCCTGCATGCCCTTGCTGGCGGGATAGGCCCACCTACTGAGACAGTCCGCCACGGTGTTATCCTTTCCAGGAATATAAACAACCGTAAGGTCGAACTTGGCCAAGGTCTCGTGCCATCTTGCCCGTCGGGAGGCGGGACCTGAGGGGGTGTCCACGTGCTCCTTGTGCCATGACTGCAGACTCTGATGGTCGGTGCAGACGGTGACGGGATGGAGGGCTATGTACCCAGCCCATTTCCTGAGAGCCATGACGATGGCATACGCCTCCTTTTCACGGGGCGTCCACGTCCGTCTCTGGCCTTCCGCCAGGACTCGGCTCCAGAAGGCCACGGGCACGTGCCTCCCATCGTCAAGCACTTGCTCCAACACAGCCCCAATGGCGTAGTCGGAAGCGTCGGTGCGCAGGACGAACCCTCGGTCGGGATCCACGAGGTGCAGACCCACTGCGGATAGCAGCGCCTGCTTCATCCCCTCAAAGGCACGGTCGGACTCTTCAGTCCAGACCAGAGCCTTCTTGGACCCCTTCTTGGTCTCCTCTCGGTTGCCCTTGAGCATGGTCGTCATGGGGGCTGCATACTCGGCATACATTTTGATATACCCCGAGTAGTAGTTGCAGAACCCCAAGTACGCCCGTAGTTCAGAGACCGTCTTGGGCTTTTCCCAGTGCTCAATCGCAGCCACCTTGCCAGGTATGGGCTTTCGCTGCCCGTTCCCGACTACGTGGCCAGCGAAGACCACCTCGCTTACCGCAATGGTGGCGTTGTCACTGCTGCCCGTGAGTTTGTGCCGAACCAGAAGGTCCAGCACTCGAGTGACGTCCCTCTCGTGTGCCTCCAGGAGCTCCTCGTAGCTCATGCTGGGGTCCCCGGACGCGATGATCACGTCGTCCACGAAGGGGTCCGCACAGTCGCGCACCGGCTCAAGTAGGTTCTCCAGCATCCGCTGAAAAGCCGCATTGCCGTTGGTAACGCCCATGGGCATCACCTTCCACTGGAGAGGTCCGAGTGGGGTGCTCATGGCTGTGCAGGCACGGGACTCCTCGGCGAGAGGCATCTGATGATAACCATGTTTCAGGTCAATCACCGTGAAGATCCTCCGCCGGTGTTGCTTTTGCAGCATGTCCTCAATGAGGGGCAGCGTATAGCTGTCGTGCTGCGTTTGGGCGTTCAGGCCGCGGTAGTCGACCACGAGCCGCCACTCACCGGCAACCTTCTTGGGGACAACGAAGCAGGGAGAGGCCCACTCGGAGTGGCACGGCTCAAGCCAGCCTCTCTGGATGAAGTCACGGAGGATCTTCTCCATGGCCTCTTTCCTCTCGCCCCTCAGGGCAAACTCCCGGTGACGATACACACGGGGGTCCTGCTTCAGTCGTATCTTGGCCTCGCCATACGGTCCACGCACCGGTGGGGGAAACACAGGCTTACCGCTGAAGAAGGTCTCGCCATACTTCTGCTTCAGCCTGGCCCTTAACGCCTGGATCTTGGGGCAGTCATCGGACTCCGCCTTGGCTTTTCCGGGCACTTGAACCACGGAGCTTACTTGAGGGGTAGCGACCCCGCTCGCTTTCGGCTCAGGTGGTCTTCCCAGGTGGCCCAAAGGGCCATCTCTGGTCTTGCCCCGGAACAGATCGCCGTAGGTGGGTGGGTTACCGCCAGGCGGCTCGTCTTGGCCGGACATGTGATCCAGCACCCTCTGCACGAAGGTATTCCCGTCATAGGAACCGGAGACGATTGAGTCCACTTCCCACCAGGCTTTGTCCTGGCCTTTGCCCTCACGCTGGTTTCCCCAGTCGTGAAAGGGCTGATCCATATACCCCTGAACCAGATCCCACTCCTCTTCAGTGAGGGGGTCTTCGGAGTCCGATTCTTCGATGTCAACAGGGGGAACCGCAAAGCATTGCCGCCAGGGCTCTGCTATGATGCGGTTGACACACACGAAGTCCGTGGTGTCGGCCTGATCAAGGCCCCCATCCACATAGTGGAATTCCGTTGGCCATCTCTGGGGTGGCATGGGCTGTCCTTTAGCGTCCTGATAGACACTCTCTCCAGCCGGTAGGACGACCTTGTTTAAGGTCATGTTGGTCAATGAGGCTACCCAATGTCGGGTACTTTCCTCCTCGGTGCATCCCATAGGAACAACCAGCACTGCCTTGGAGCGGTCCTTGCGAATCTTCGCTATCGCTCTGGGAATGTCCCAACGGGGGCAATGGATCCACATCAATCCCTGATGCGGACCCCAGTGCTTCTTCCACGCGGAGTCCTGGGCGCTCCAGTACTTCTCACAAACCCGAAGATGGGCGGAGGTTCCTGAAGAGAACGCATCCAGGGCCAGATCCGAAGCTCCCAAGTCCGCGACAACTCGGCTCGCCACTTCCGGCCTTACGCCGTACTCCTGGTTCGCAGAACCAGTTGGCTCAGTGTCCAGCGCGGCCACTTCGAGCTGATTGCGTTCGGGGTGGATCCATTGGCATTCCACATGGTGCTCAGGTGACGAAAGCCACGAGAGTTGGTCGTCCTGGTACAGGGTCATGGAAGCCTGGGCCGGGAGGACGCCGGAGTCCGTCTCCATCATGAAGTCGTACCCGACGATCATGTCCCAGTCCATCTCGGCCTCGTAGAAGCTACCGTGCAGGAGGATTTCCTTGCCGAGGTCTGGGCGGCTCAGCTCACGATGGTTCACGAACTGCAGCCCAATGGCCGCTTCCTTCGTGCCTCCCACCATGTACTGGCCGTTCGCCACCTTCAGCCTGACAGGTTTCCGACTGTTGGTAAGACACTCTGGCGGAAGCAGGCCAGCCTTGACCAAGCTGACTTGAGCTCCCGTGTCGACCAACACGTCGAAAACCTTTTCCACTTCCCCGCATAAGGCACGGACCTTAAGATGCAACTGCCGCTCGCGACCGACACGGCGCACGGCGTGCAAACTCAGGATCTCCGGCCGTTCCAGAAGCTCCACAAGCGACTGGTGCAGGTCGTGGACAATGGGCTCAGGCTGCCCATCTGCAGCATCCAGCTGCGGTCCGGGTGATCCTCCGATACTCTCGGATAGATCCTGTAGTACATCAAACACGTTCTTGGTCGCGAAGGACGGACGGGTGCAAGGGTTCGTGCCTTCACTTGCCCTCACCCCGCCTCCGCGACTGGGCGCCAGACCGGGCCTTCCGCCCGCGGCAGTCCCCTTGTGCTTACCGACTCCCGACAGAGATGGATCGGCGCTTCCCACGTCACCATCTTGCGACCGCCCTAGCTGGGGCCCTTGGCTGCAGGGGCTCCGCTAGGGGGCGTCGGTTGTGGAGGAGGGGGTGTGCTCCTCGGCCTCAACGTCGTTGACGCCCTTCCTTCTTCCCCCTTTACCTCCTCCTTTACCCTTGTTCTTGTCCTTGTCCTTGTTCTGGTCATTCTGGTTGTTCTCCTTGTTCTTGTTGTCCGACCTGGGGACCCAGTTCCGCTTGATCTCCTGGATCTCCTTGGCCAACTCGGTCCCCACCGACGACATCAGCTTGGCCAGCTCGTCCTTGTCGACCTCCATTTTGGCTTCCCGGATACCCGCGGGCGCACGCTTCTTCGACCCGTGCGCCTTCTTGTAAGCCTCCGTGTCGGCCTTGTGGACGGGGCATGTTCGGTGGTCATGGTTGAAGCCTTTCTTCCTCCCATAACACACGAAACAGCCCTGCGGGTGAGCCCGTACGAACTCCCCAAAGGACAGCGGAGGGTCGCCAATACGGCGAGGGTCCCTCTTCTCCTGCTTCTTCCAACCTGGCTGCAGGGGCTTCCAGTTTGCTGGCTTGGTCCCCGCGCTCATGTTCTTGGCCACGAAGGCACACACGGCCATTTCGGCGGGCTCATCGTCGTCGTCATCGTCGACGAGAGTCTCATCGCCGCCGGCTCCCGCTGGGTCCATGGCAGATTCCCCGCCAGGCCCCTCGCCAACGTAGTTGACGTCGCGGTCGCCGGGCCTCAACCCGCGGGTGTGGTGGAGGTTGCGGTACTCCTTGAGTACTTCCTCGCCAACCCACTCCAGGATCTCGTCGCAGCTCATCCGCGCCGGGATGGGCTGCAGACGGATGGTCTGGCCGCTCAACTCACAGTCGTCAAGGCGCCAAATCGCGGTCTTCTCGCGATCGCCCGAGACGGTGATGAGAAGAGCGTTCCGCAGGGAGTGCCGTTTGACATCCCGGGCCACGTTCTTCTTCGCCCAACTCACCACGTTCGTATGATACTCCTTGGGGAGCATCATCTTGACCGTGTGATTGGACTTGGCCCTCTTGGACTCCTCCTTGGTGACCCTCTTGATCCATGCTTCCGGTAGCATGGAGAGCAGGCGAGCCTGCTCGTCACCCTCGTTCCAATCCTCCACGTTGCGGCGGAAGAGGGTGTATTTCCCTCGGAAGTCCCGCCACTCTCGTAGGCGGATCTCCCGTCCATCATGCTCAAGCTTGATGGACTTCCAGCGCTTGGCAGCCACCTGCGGAGCGTCCACCCGCTCCTGCTCGTTGAGCCACTTCTTGGCGTCCTTGAGGGTCTTGATTTTCCCCTCCTTGGTCGCCACGAAGTATAGCTCGCCGAGCACTTCCGGCAGGCGGTACCTGAACCGTTTGAAGACATATCTCTCCGCATCCGCGGGAGGTTGGTCTTCAGTGACGGCCAGCCCCCAATCGTCCAGCTTCTCCAAGAAGCGGTCGAGGTTGAGGGGATTGCCGTCGTACATGGGGGGCTTGATGTCCTTCAAGTCTTCCCACACGGCGGCGTCCGCGGCCTTAGAGACCATGAACGCCGGCCGCGAGGTCGACCGAGGTTCCCATCGGCCTCGCCCACGGACTCCCACGGCCGCCACGTCCATCTCCTCCATGGAATCCCTGTGGCTACGCCGCGGTTCCTCCACGTACGCTGAACCGAAGTGTTCACGCCGTACTGCATCCATGTACGCATCCTCATCACGGCGCCGGCGGCTGCGTTCAGCGGCCTCCCGTCGTACACCACGCGGCGGGCTGATGTCGAACTCCTCCAGGTCCAGGTCCAGGTCCAGGTCCTCACCTTCGCCGACATCCCAGTCCACGTCTCCTCTGGGGACCTCATCCCTGAGTCCACCATAACGTCCTCCAGCCCTGGGGATTGGCGCCGGGGCTGGTGCCGGGCGTCGGGGGCGTACAGGCGTACGCGGTGGGGCACGGCGGTTGTGGTAGTCCGCGCTGAGCCACTCATCGCGCCATTCCTCACTGCCACTGCCGGGCGGCACGCGCTCGTTGCGGCGGCCCGCGCTGTGGTGAGAGGGGGCGGTGAGAGAGGGGGCACTGGCGCTGGGGCGACTCCTGGGGGCTCCGCCGGGGGCGTGGGGTCTGCCTGGACCTGGTCCGGGTCCCCAGCCGTCGTCCGACGAGCCAGACTCCAGGGGTGGGTGGTCACTGCCGACCCTCCCACGGGCTTCCAGCGCATCCAGCCTATCCTGCAGGCCGCTGACGACGTTGGTCAGCGACTTGGTCTCGGCCCTGGCGATGTCCAGGTTCTTCTGCGCACGCGCGGCGACCGTGGAGATGCGAGCCATCTCGCTCTTGCCCGTGTCTACCTCCAGCTCGAGCAGCTGGACCCTCCTGCGGAGGTAGACAATCCACCACCAGGTGGCATCCGGGTCGCCGTTCCCTGGTGGGTTGTCGGGGTCCCCAGGGGGTCCTCCAGGAGGGCCTCCGCCGGGTCCGCCCGGTCCAGGGGGTCCTCCCCCGCCAGGTGGTCCGCCTCCAGGGGGTCCACTCGGTGGGCGTCCTCCAGGGGGTCCTGAAGGTCCTCCGCCAGGGGGTCCCGGTGGGTCTCCGCCGGGTCGCCTCGGTGGGTCCGAGGATGGGCGCTTCTTCGTGATGCTGAAGTCCATGTCGTCATCCTCGTCCATGTCGCCCCACCTGGGCGTCTCCGTCACGGAGGACTCGGAGCTCCTGTAGGGAGGAGGGGGATCCTCATCCTCACCTTCCATGGGGACGTCTCCGCCACCTCCGCCCGTCCAGGCCACCACTTGGCGATGTCGACGGCCTCGTTCATCCCCGTCACTGGCGGTGAAGAAGGGGTCACTGTCGTGGGGGTGCCCACCCGCTGGCCTCCGCGGCCTCTCGGGGGTCTTCCCCTTGCCCTTCCTCCGTCGACGGGCGGTGGTGCTACCGCTCCCACTGCTGCCCGTGTCCGCCTCATCCAGCTTCATCCCGGAGGAGGCGTCCCCTTCGAAAAGCCTTCGAAGGGTCTCCACTCGCGATCCTCCCGGGGGAGTCTCGTGGCGGAGTTTGGCCTCTGCCTCCTCCATTGCGGCGGCGGTGGCTGCGGCAGCTCGCGCCTCGGCCTCTTCCCGAGCACGAGCCGCCTCGGCTTCCCGGGCCTGCAGCAGCTGCGCCTTCTGCGCCTCCAACGCCGCCAGCTCCGCCTCCGTCTTGGCCTTCTCCTCAGCGACCTTCCGTCGCGCGGCCTCGATGGCTTCCTTCTTGGCGGCATCCTCATGGGCCTTAGCCGTCGCTTCGGCGTGGGCCCTTTCCTCCGCCTCCTTCTTTGCCCTCTCTTGGGCAAGCGCCTCCCCCAGCGCCTTCACCTCGGCCTCCTTGCGGGCAATGGCCTCCTGCGTCAGGCGGGCTTCTTCGTCGACTGCCGCCAACTCACCGTTGACCTGGGCAGTTGCTGCACTGTGGGCGGCCACGGCCGTGAGTCCAGCCGCGATGGCCGCCACGGTCTGGGTGTGGATGGCCATGCCATGCGCCCACTGCGCAGCCTCCTCCTGGGCGATGCCTGCGGCGCCCTCCACAGCAGCGCGGTACTGCTTGGCCCGTTGCCGGGCAACCCGACGGTTGCAGGGCACCCCACAGGCGCGCTCACAGGCGAGCGCCACGTCCCTTTCGGGAGCGACGCTGCTGCTGGAGCTGGCCTGGTCGGCCGGCGTCCTCCCGCGGTGGGCCGACTCGATGTCGCTGCTGGGGCCTGCTGAGGCCTGCCGGGCCTTCACGAGCAGCGGACGGGGATTGGCCTGGGTCTGCTTGGCGACTTGGATGTAGTCGCCAAGGGTGGTGGAGCCGGGGTGGTGTCCACCATTGGGCCGTTGGGGACTGGGGGCTGGGGTTCCGCCCTTGGCGCCTTGGGCGGCTTCGGCAGCCAGGGACTCCTGGTACTCCCGCCACCTCCGGTCCCTCTTCTTGTCCCCGGCGGACCTCTTCTCCGTCGCCGGAGACGCGCTGCTGCTGCCCTGCAGCCTGCGCTCGTTCCCCGGTTCCGGGAACTTCTTCTCGATCACGTCCCACAGGGAGACGTTGATCGAGGCGCCCGACGGGTAGGCGTTGGGCTCCTCGTCCTCCTCAATCCCGTCGGGACGCAGCCCTTCCCCGGGCCTGTCCGGCCGGGTCCACGCCCTCCAGCGCCTCTGCTGGTGGCGGTACTCGTACCCCTCCGCCCGCAGCCAGTCCTCCACGGCCTGCAGGCGGTCGGGGGCGATGTCCGTGCGGAGCTCGAAGCTCCTGGGCATGCCCCCTTCGCACTGGGGGTTGCTGTGGCGGTAATGCTGGTCCCAAACCAACCCACGCAGCAGGCGTGCTGCATGGGGGTGGGGCCGCGGCCACGTCCTACCCGCCTCCTGCCAATTCACCATGGCAGCGGGGGCGTAGATGATCTTGAAGTCCTTGATGTGCACTCGATCACCTCAACGAACTGGTTGTGGTTGTTGGGGAGGGTGCTGCAGCACTGGATTGGAAGTGCGGCTGGTGCTGGTCAGCCGGTGGTTGTGGAGGTGGTTGACGCGGCCTTACTGGTCGGCCGTTGGGACTCCGGGTCGGCCGATGGGGCTGATGCAGGAGTCCTGGTCTGTGCACCTCTTCCACGGGCGCTGCGCGGTCAGGACGGTGTTCTGGACGGCGCTGCGGGCTCCGTGACGAACTCGGCGCTGTCGCTGAGTGGCGCTGCGAGCTGCTGCGCTGCGCTGCGAGACGCTGCGCTGCGCTGCGAGCTGCGAGCTGCGCCGCGCTGCTGCGACGCGCTGCTCGGGGTCTGTGGCCCCGAGTGGCACGCGAGGGTTGGGTAACCCCGCGGCGGTGAAACGCTTTTGACGCGTTCCCGTGGGGGGCCGGCCACGGGACGCTGCGGTGACACGCACAAGTGAGCAGGCAGGCAAGGCACTACGCTCACAAGGGCATCAATACGCCTGTGTCATGTGACAAAGCGTTTCAGAATCCTTGCCACTCTGCAAAGAGGGAACGAAAGTATGTACAGCAACACATCAGGATATGTACACATGGGGTTAAGACTGGACTGGGGTAAGGGCATCAAGGGACAATAGACACTCAGTCCCAACTCATATCCCAATCCCAGGTCCGACCCTCTCAGTGGCTGATGGGGGCGGGGGCTCAAACACAACCCATGCCCTGCTCAGTCCGGACCCTGAAACCCTGCCAATGGGAGAGGTGTCCCGCACAGCCACAGGCGAGTTCCTGGGAACCAATGGGTCCCAAGGCCGACCGACAGTGGCTCCCTATGCTCCCTCACGGCAGGTCCCAACTCCACTCTGAGCCAGAGATATGGCCCCGCCATTATCACCCAGGAGTTGGTAGCTGAAAATGGGCTGTTTCAGCCCAAACTGAAATTAGCTTGAAAAACTCCAAAATTGACCCCTCGTCCGGACCCGCCAGAGGTAGGGACGAGGCAACTGACCCTATGCCCTTCGAGTACGAACTCCCTGGAGCCCTCACCCAACCTGGTTCCCTCTGAGGTCCCGGCATCAGGGCAACACGGATGAGTCAAGTGGGGTCATGATGCCAAAATCACCAAAATTGGCGTCATTCCCACGCGCGGCTCTCTCGGCCAAGGTGAGGCCAATGGCTCACAGGGTAGGAGGCAGGACCTAGGACTTATATCTGAGTGTACAACTTGGATTTAGGTCCGGGCTCCCTATGGGCTTAGAGAAATGGGGCCGCCAATTGACCACACGGAAGGGGGAAATTGGGGTCCCAAAATTGGGTCATTTTGGCTGCTTGAAATGAGCCAAAATTCGGTGTGCTCCCAATAGTATATCTCCACGCCGGCTTGGAGATCGGATCCGCCATTCCATACGTGATCCACCGGGAGTCCAACGGAGACTCCCATGCCCTTGGCTCTCAAAGATCTCCATGCCACTCGGCGTGGTGACGATCCCAATTGGGTCCACAAATGCAAAAATGGTAAAATTGCCCATACTCAATTTGGCCTAGCGCCTTGACGAAGGCGGCTCCGCTTCGCCCACGTGGTGTGTGGACCATGGGGACCATTACCCATAACACCCATGTCATATATGGTCCATTGGTCCATGCGTCCGGCGTGCACGAAGGTTAGAACATGGGGCACGGCGGGCAGCAAAAGTGGAAAAATGCTCAAAATGGCCAAAATTGCGCACGCTCATGGTTAGGGCAAATGAAGCACGTGCCCGGCTTGGACCGGAGTGTGCCATAGGATTGATGTCAAGTCATATGTGTCCAACATATCTTTGGGGCGTCGCCCAACTCCTCCGGTATTGGGAATGGCAGGGTCGCCAAGTGAGCCCATGATTTGGGATAGTCCCAAATCGCCAACATGGCGGCCACGGTATGCCAAGCCTAAGAGGAGTTGTTCGCCGGGTCCAAGATATGTTGGCTACCGAAGTATGTACCCTCATAACATACTTGGGTCATGATGTCAATTGAGCGCATCGTTGAGATACATGGTCGCCATTTGACCTCATGACGAGCCAAAAATGGCAAAATTGACACAATGACACACAAAAGTGCCTTGAAAGGCGCACAATTATATTATAATATCTTCGGCTTGGATCGTGCAATCAACTAACCCTTCTAAACACAATGCCTTGACACCAATGACCTTCGATCCCGCATATGTGCTCCACTTGGGGCGCTTTGAAAGGTTGCGAGCGCTGCCTTCCAAGTGGGCACATGAAAATATGGAAAATTGTAAAACACACACCTTGCTCCCAACGCATCGCTTCGGGATCACCACACAAGCTTCCCTTCACGAAGGTTAGGCATGCAATTGACCGTAGGGAGTACGGAGAAGGGGCTTGCACAATATGTGGTCCATTGGCGGGCTTGTCTTGGAGCAATGGGCCCGCCAAATGGGCACGCAACACAACACATGGCACATACCATATATTGCCCAAAAATGTAGCTCCCACCACGATATGTCATGCCCCTCCAAGGGCATAACTTTGGGTCAATCGCTCATAGGAACTCAAGGAGAGTTCCTATGCAACACCAACACTTGCGCGCTACACTCGAAAGTTATCTTAACGCACGCAACATCATGGCCAAAGAGTTATAACGCAAACTCTACCCTCTTGACCATGATCCATTACACTAGCGCGCATGTGTGGAAACGCAAGGCATATAAAGCTTCCTAAATTACGTCGGGAGTATTGTGAATACATCCCACGTTTCCTTATCGTCAATACTCGCAAGCAACACGAGATATGACCTTCACAAGTGGCCTCACGAATCAACTTTGTTTTGCCCATATCTTTAAGACAAATGGAGGGCAGGATAAAAGGGAAGTTGATTCGTGCATACGGAAGCACGTAGGTCCACTCGAAAGAGGTCAAATCAAGTGCGGGGATGTCGAAGTCGAAAATCCGATTTCGACATCCTGAAAAATTCGGATTAAGGTTGCGAGTATTAATTATGAAAATGGCGGAAGCATCCATGCAGTTCCTGGCGACTTTGGAGCCTTCGTGACGGATAACGTTAAAATTTCCATTATAAACAGTTAAACTGGCGGTTACGGTAAAGTCGCGAACCAACCGCCAGCAGTCAAAACAGTGAGTATCGGAACGAAAGCATAAAAATTGACGGAAACAATATGAAAATAAAACCCTGTTGATTCCTGATGTTCTGATACACAAATCTCCGCTGGCGGTGCATCGGATGCCGATGCGGGGCTTCACGGCACGGAACACGCCGTGCATGGGGTTAGTGGACCGGAGACCGGTTGTATGCCGTAACCTGGCCATGGGGTTCTGGGTACCGCTTCACTGGGTCCATGGCAGATTCCCCGCCAGGTCCCTCGCCAACGTAGTTGACGTCGCGGTCGCCGGGCCTCAACCCGCGGGTGTGGTGGAGGTTTCGGTACTCCTTGAGTACTTCCTCGCCAACCCACTCCAGGATCTCGTCGCAGCTCATCCGCGCCGGGATGGGCTGCAGACGGATGGTCTGGCCGCTCAACTCACAATCGTCAAGGCGCCACATCGCGGTCTTCTCGCGATCGCCCGAGACGGTGATGAGAAGAGCGTTCCGCAGGGAGTGCCGTTTGACATCCCGGGCCACGTTCTTCTTCGCCCAAGCCACCACGTTCGTATGATACTCTTTGGGGAGCATCATCTTGACCGTGTGATTGGACTTGGCCCTTTTGGATTCCTCCTTGGTGACCCTCTTGATCCATGCTTCCGGTGGCATGGAGAGCAGGCGAGCCTGCTCGTCACCCTCGTTCCAATCCTCCACGTTGCGGCGGAAGAGGGTGTATTTCCCTCGGAAGTCTCGCCACTCTCGTAGGCGGATCTCCCGTCCATCATGCTCAAGCTTGATGGACTTCCAGCGCTTGGCCGCCACCTGCGGAGCGTCCACCCGCTCCTGCTCGTTGAGCCACTTCTTGGCTTCCTTGAGGGTCTTGATTTTCCCCTCCTTGGTCGCCAAGAAGTATAGCTCGCCGAGCACTTCCGGCAGGCGGTACCTGAACCGTTTGAAGACATATCTCTCCGCATCCGCGGGAGGCAGGTCTTCAGTGACGGTCAGCCCCCAATCGTCCAGCTTCTCCAAGAAGCGGTCGAGGTTGAGGGGGTTGCCATCGTACATGGGGGGCTTGATGTCCTTCAAGTCTTCCCACACGGCGGCGTCCGCGGCCTTAGAGACCATGAATGCCGGCCGCGAGGTCGACCGAGGTTCCCATCGGCCTCGCCCACGGACTCCCACGGCCGCCACGTCCATCTCCTCCATGGAATCCCTGTGGCTACGCCGCGGTTCCTCCACGTACGCTGAACCAAAATGTTCACGCCGTACTCTTTCCATGTACGCATCCTCCTCACGGCGCCGGCGGCTGAGTTCAGCGGCCTCCCGTCGTACACCACGCGGCGGGCTGATGTCGAACTCCTCCAGGTCCAGGTCCAGGTCCTCACCTTCGCCGACATCCCACTCCACGTCTCCTCTGGGGACCTCGTCCCTGAGTCCACCATAACGTCCTCCACCCGTTGGGATTGGCACCGGGCCAGGTGGTGGTCCAGGTGGTGGTGCGGGGCGCCGGGGGCGTACCGGTGTCCGCGGTGGAGCACGGCGGTTGCGGTACTCCGCGCTGAGCCACTCATCACGCCATTCCTCACTGCCACTGCCGGGCGGCACGCGCTCGTTGCGGCGGCCCGCGCTGTGGTGAGAGGGGGCGGTGAGAGAGGGGGCACTGGCACTGGGGCGACTCCTGGGAGCTCCGCCGGGGGCGTGGGGTCTGCCTGGACCTGGTCCGGGTCCCCAGCCGTCGTCCGACGAGCCAGACTCCAGGGGTGGGTGGTCGCTGCCGACGCTCCCACGGGCTTCCAGCGCGTCCAGCCTCTCCTGCAGGCCGCTGACGACGTTGGTCAGCGACTTGGTCTCGGCCCTGGCGATGTCCAGGTCCTTCTGCGCGCGCGCGGTGACCTTGGAGATGCGAGCCATCTCGCTCTTGCCCGTGTCTACCTCCAGCTCGAGCAACTGGACTCTCCTGCGGAGGTAGACAATCCACCGCCAGGTGGTATCCGGGTCGCCGTTCCCTGGTGGGTCGTCGGGGTCCCCAGGGGGTCCTCCAGGAGGGCCTCCGCCGGGTCCGCCCGGTCCAGGGGGTCCTCCCCCGCCCGGTGGTCCGCCTCCAGGGGGTCCACTTGGTGGGCGTCCTCCAGAGGGTCCTGAAGGTCCTCCGCCAGGGGGTCCCGGTGGGTCTCCGCCGGGTCGCCTTGGTGGGTCCGAGGATGGGCGCTTCCTCGTGATGCCGAACTCCATGTCGTCATCCTCGTCCATGTCGCCCCACCTGGGCGTCTCGGTCACGGAGGACTCGGAGCTCCGGTAGGGAGGAGGGAGATCCTCATCCTCACCTTCCGGTTCCATGGGGACGTCCCCGCCGCCTCCGCCCGTCCAAGCCACCACTTGGCGATGTCGGCGGCCTCGTTCATCCCCGTCACTGGCGGTGAAGAAGGGGTCACTGTCGTGGGGGTGTCCACCCGTTGGCCTCCGCGGCCTCTCGGGGGTCTTCCCCTTGCCCTTCCTCCGTCGATGGGCGGTGGTGCCACTGCTCCCACTGCTGCCCGTGTCCGCCTCATCCAGCTTCATCCTGGAGGAGGCGTCCCCTTCGAAAAGCTTTCGAAGGGTCTCCACTCGTGATCCTCCCGGGGGAGTATCGCGGCGGAGTTTGGCCTCTGCCTCCTCCATTGCGGCGGCGGTGGCTGCGGCAGCTCGCGCTTCGGCTTCCTCCCGAGCACGAGTCGCCTCGGCTTCCCGGGCCTGCTGCAGCCGCGCCTTCTGCGCTTCCAACGCTGCCAGCTCCGCCTCCGTCTTGGCCTTCTCCTCAGCGACCTTCCGTCGCGCGGCCTCGATGGCTTCCTTCTTGGCGGCGTCCTCCTGGGCTTTAGCCGTCGCTTCGGCGTGGGCCCTTTCCTCCGCCTCCTTCTTTGCCCTCTCTTGGGCAAGCGCCTCTTTCAGCGCCTTCACCTCGGCCTCCTTGCAGGCAATGGCCTCCTGCGTCAGGCGGGCTTCCTCGTCGGCTGCCGCCAACTCACCGTTGACCTGGGCAGTCGCTGCCCCATGGGCGGCTACGGCCGTGAGTCTGGCCGCAATGGCCGCCACGGTCTGGGCGTGGATGGCCATGCGATGCGCCCACTCCGCAGCCTCCTCCTGGGCGATGCCGACGGCGCCCTCCACGGCAGCGCTGTACTGCCTGGCCCGTTGCCGGGCAACCCGACGGTTGCAGGGCACCCCACACGCGCGCTCACAGGCGCGCGCCACGTCCCTTTCGGGAGCGACGCTGCTGCTGGAGCTGGCCTGGTCGGCTGGCATCCTCCCGCGGTGGGCCGACTCCACGTCGCTGCTGGGGCCTGCTGGGGCCTGCCGGGCCCTCAGGAGCAGCGGACGGGGCTTGGCCTGGGTCTGCTTGGCGACTTTGATGTAGTCGCCAAGGGTGGTGGAGCCGGGGTGATGACCACCATTGGCCCGTTGGGGACTGGGGGCTGGGGTTCCGCCCTTGGCGCCTTGGGCGGCTTCGGCGGCCAGGGACTCCTGGTACTCCCGCCACTTCCGGTCCCGCTTCCTGTCCCCGGCGGACCGCTTCTCCTTCGCCGGAGATGCGCTGCTGCTGCCCTGCAGCCTGCGCTCGCTCCCCGGTTCCGGGAACTTCTTCTCGATCACGTCCCACAGGGAGACGTTGATCGAGGCGCCCGACGGGTAGGCGTTGGGGTCCTCGTCCTCCTCAATCCCGTCGGGGCGCAGCCCTTCGCCGGGCCTGTCCGGCCGGGTCCACGTCCTCCAGCGCTTGCGGCGGAAGCGGTACTCGTACCCTTCCGCCCGCAGCCACTCCTCCACTGCCCGCAGGCGGTCCTCCCCCATGTCCTCCCGGAGCTCGAAGCTCCCGGGCATGCCGCCTTCGCACTGGGGATTGCTGTAGCGGTATTGCTGGTCCCACAGCAATCCGCTCAGCAGGCGCGCCACATGGGGGTGGGGCTGCGGCCACCTCCTACCCGCTTCCTGCCAATTCACCATGGCAGCGGGGATGTAGTTGGTCTTGAGGTCCTTGATGTGCACTCGTTCAACTCAACGAACTGGTTGTGGTTGTTGAGGAGGGTGCTGCAGCACTGGATTGGAAGTGCGGCTGGTGCTGGTCAGCCGGTGGTTGTGGAGGTGGTTGACGCGGCCTTGCTGGTCGGCCGATGGGACTCCGGGTCGGCCGATGGGGCTGATGCAGGAGTCCTGGTCTGTGCACCTCTTTCACGGTTGCTGCGCGGTCAGGGCGATGCTCGGGACGGCGCGGCAGGCTCCGTGACGAACTCGGCGCTGTCGCTGAGTGACGCTGCGAGCCGCTGCGCTGCGCTGCGAGACGCTGCGCTGCGCTGCGAGCTGCAAGCTGCGCCGCGCTGCTGCGACGCGCTGCTCGGGGTTGGTGGCCCCGAGTGGCACACGAGGGTTGGGTAACCCCGCGGCGGTGAAACGCTTTTGACGCGTTCCCGTGGGGGGCCGGCCACGGGACGCTGCGGTGACACGCACAGGTGAGCAGGCAGGCAAGGCACTACGCTCACAAGGGCATCAAGACGCTCGTGTCATGTGACAAAGCGTTTCAGAATCCTTGCCACTCTGCAAAGAGGGAACGAAAGTATGTACAGCAACACATCAGGATATGTACACATGGGGTTAAGACTGGACTGGGGTAAGGGCATCACAGGACCATAGACACTCAGTCCCAACCCATATCCCAATCCCAGGTCCGACCCTCTCAGTGGCTGATGGGGGCGGGGGCTCAAACACAACCCATGCCCTGCTCAGTCCGGACCCTGAAACCCTGCCAATAGGGGGGATGTCCCGCCCAGCCACAGGCGAGTTCCTGGGAACCAAGGAGCTCCAAGGCCAACCGACAGTGGCTCCCTATGCTCCCTTAATGGCAGGTCCCAACTCCACTCTGAGCCAGAGATATGGCCCCGCCATTGTCACCCAGGAGTTGGTAGCTGAAAATGGGCTGTTTCAGCCCAAACTGCAATTAATTCAAAATCCCCAAAATTGACCCCTCGTCCGGACCCGCCAGAGGTAGGGACGAGGCAACTGACCCTATGCCCTTCGAGTACGAACCCCCTGGAGCCCTCACCCAACCTGGTTCCCTCTGAGGTCCCGGCATCAGGGCAACACGGATGAGTCATGTGGGGTCATGATGCCAAAATCACCAAAATTGGCGTCATTCCCACGCGTGGCTCGCCCGGCCAAGGTAAGGCCAATGGCTCACAGGGTAGGAGGCAGGACCTAGGACTTATATCTGAGTGTACAACTTGGATTTAGGTCCAGGCTCCCTATGGGCTTAGAGAAATGGGGCCGCCAATTGACCACACGGAAGGGGGAAATTGGGGTCCCACAATTGGGTCATTTTGGCTGCTTGAAATGAGCCAAAATTCGGTGTGCTCCTAATAGTATATCTCCACGCCGGCTTGGAGATCGGATTCGCCATTCCATACGCGATCCACCGGGAGTCCAACGGAGACTCCCATGCCCTTGGCTCTCGAAGATCTCCATGCTGCTCGGCGTGGTGACGATCCCAATTGGGTCCACAAATGCAAAAATGGCAAAATTGCCCACACTCACTTTGGCCTAGCGCCTTGACGAAGGCGGCTCCGCCTCGCCCACGTGGCGTGTGGACCATGGGGACCATTACCCATAACACCCATGTCATATATGGTCCATTGGTCCATGCGTCCGGCGTGCACGAGGGTTAGAACAAAGTGCACGGCGGGCAGCAAAAGTGGAAAATTGCTCAAAATGGCCAAAAATGCGCACACTCATGGTTGGGGCAAATGAGGCACATGCCCGACTCGGACCGGAGTGTGCCATAGGATTGGTATCAAGTCATATGTGTCCAACATATCTTTTGGGCGTCGCCCAACTCCTCCGGTATTGGGAATGGCAGGGTCGCCAAGTGAGCCCATGATTTGGGATAGTCCCAAATCGCCAACATGGCGGCCACGGTGTGCCAAGCCTAAGAGGAGTCATTCGCCGGGTCCAAGATATGTTGGGCACCGAAGTATGTACCCTCATAACACACTTGGGTCATGATGTCAATTGAGCGCAACGTTGAGATACAAGGTCGCCACTTGACATCATGACGGGCCAAAAACGGCAAAATTGGCACAAAGACAAGCCAAAGTGCCTTGAAAGGCGCACAATTATATTATAATATCTTTGGCTTGGATCGTGCAATCAACTAATCCTTCTAAACACAATGACTTGACACCAATGACCTTCGATCCCACATATGTGCTCCACTTGGGGCGCCTTGAAGAGTTACGAGCGCTGCTTCCCAAGTGGGCACATGAAAATGTGGAAAATTGCAAAACACACACCTTGCTCCCAACGCATCGCTTCGGGATCACCACACAAGCTTCCCTTCACGAAGGTTAGGCTTGCAATTGACCGTAGGGAGTATGGAGAAGGGGCTTGCACAATATGAGGTCCATTGGCGGGCTTGGCTTGGAGTAATGGACCCGCCAAATGGGCACGCAACACAACACATGGCACATACCACATATTGCCCCAAAAGGTAGCTCCCCCCACGATATGTCATGCCCCTCCAAGGGCATAACTTTGTGTCAATCGCTCATAGGAACTCAAGGAGAGTTCCTATGCAACACCAACACTTGCGCGCTACACTCGAAAGTTATCTTAACGCACGCAATGTCATGGCCCAAGAGTTATAACGCAAACTCTACCCTCTTGACCATGATCCATTACACCAGCGCGCACGTGTGGAAACGCAAGGCATATAATGCTTCCTAAATTACGTCGGGAGTATTGTGAATACATCCCACGTTTCCTTTTCGTCATTCCTCGCAATCGGCACAAGATATGACCTTCACGAGTGGCCTCACGAATCAACTTTGTTTTGCCCATATCTTTAAGACAAATGGAGGGCAAGATAAAAGGAAGGTTGATTCGTGCATAGGGAAGCACGTAAGTCCACTCGAAAGAGGTCAAATCAAGTGCGGGGATGTCGAAGTCGAAAATCCGATTTCGACATCCTGAAAAATTCGGATTAAGGTTGCGAGTATTAATTATGAAAATTGCGGAAGCGTCCATGCAGTTCCTGAAGGCTTTGGAGCCTTCGTGACGGATTGCGTTAAAATTTCCATTATAAACAGTTAAACTGGCGGTTACGGTAAAGTCGCGATCCAACCGCCAGCAGTCAAAATAGTGAATATCAGAACGGAAGCATAAAAATTGACGGAAACAATATGAAAATAAAACCCTGTTGATTCCTGATATTCTGATATACAAATCTCCGCTGGCGGTGCATCGGTTGCCGATGCGGGGCTTTACGGCACGGAACGGAGCATCAACGGGCGTCTTCCCTTCCGTGCATGGGGTTAGTGGACCGGAGACCGTAACCTGGCCATGGGGTTCTGGGTACCGCTTCAGTACAAACAGATTCTGTTGCGCCCACTGGGTTCGCACCATCCTGCCGCCCTGCACAGTACTTTACAGAGTGCAGGTGCAGTGCACAACGTGCAGTGCACAGTACTTGTGCAGCATTGAACAAAAGAACAAAAGAGAAAAAAGAAAACGTCAGAGCAAAAAATATTCAATTCTTCACGACTCCTCCACATGTCATCCAGTATCAACCTCCTTGCAACGTCATCTCTTCACCATACCATGCACGCTTACACATACCTCGCACTCACCAGGCAAAGTGCTCACACCCAGACACCAGAACTGAGGAACACCCTGCAAATTCAAATGCCAAACCCTTTCCCAAAATAAAAAAATGTAAAGTACAACTCTGCCAGCAGAGCAGAGGTTCCCACTGACCCACCTGCTCTCTAGCCTACCTGCTGACCTGGAGGGGGGAGGGGGCGTAGTTGGCGTCCCATACCCCAACCCCATTTATAAAAGTATACTGAAGGCTTGCCATGCCCCCCACTACATGTCCTCGGACCACCCAAAAATCTGCAGCAGGTAAAGAGTATAAAACAATATCCCCAGGGGTTGTAGAAGTTTTTCAAGAAAAGGTTTTTTGGCTCTGGATCTCCCAAGGGGGCTGCTGCACTGAAGGGCGGGGTAGCTCAAAGGCGAATTGGCCTCCCCTCAACGCATCTCCATCCCCCAACCCATCTCATGCAGCCCCTTTCAGCAAAAAAGGCAGAAAAAATCTGGAGAAAAATTACCTGGAAAGACGTGTGAGTGTCAAAGAGGCACGTGCAAAGCCGTGCCACAAACAGAATAAATACAGGCGCCCACACAGGGCCCAAACAAGGCCAACAGGCCCACAGCCCACAACGAAGGGCTCGCAAAGCAAAAACAGGGCACATCCAAGCCCACAGACAAAACAAAAACAAACCTGAACCTCCATACACTACCACAAACAACTTCTCATACTTTTTTCTTATCCTACGGCATTTGTTGTCCAAGTCACTTTTCACATTCAGGTCATTTACCCTGATCTATGGGACCTCCGCCACTTCAGCACCAATCTCTACACTGGTCTATGCAAAAGTGTACAAAAAGACACCGACCAACCAAAACAAAGGTCTACTGCACAACGCATACGTACAGGCAGTGCCTTTAAGAGCACTGCTGAGACGCAAAAACACCTCTGCGCAAAGTCGAAATTTCACATCCAGTAGATTTCGCCCACATTCAACCATATATACGTCAATCACGAAAACAAAAGGGAACCACTCGCTCTTAACGAAGGCTTACACACCCAGCACAAACTGTCCTCCAGTTAAACGCAGTCAGGACCCGTGAGCGAAGGGCCGCATCCACCACGACCATCTCGTGCGCAGCAAACTTCAGGAACACGCCTCCAGCGAGCAGCAAAGGCCGCCTCCACCAAGACGCCCTCTGCACTGTCTAGAGCCTTCTCAATCGAGATCACAGTCCCCCAGGGCACGCATTGCGCCAGCTTGCCTGCGCTGCTGCTGCCGCCGCGCAGCCGCAGCAACTGATCTTGTACCCCTTCGCGAACGCCGAACAGGTTTCTCCACAGACAACAACTTCATCACTTCGCCACGCTCCTCAAACCCCAACGCATGACGAGCAGCTGCTTCAGCAGCATCAACAACTTCAGCAGCCCCACCATAGAGCACGCTGTGCGCGCTAAGCCAGGCACAGGCACGGCGTAACACGGCTTTATCCACCTCACTGACACGCACTGCATTAATCCCACACGACGGTTCTCGCAAGCAGTATTGTCTTTCACGCCACAAATCACGCGCAACCAAAGGGGCTCGAGAGTTGTATACCCAGTTCAACAAGGATGGCTCCTCCAGCACAAAGCAACGCAACCTAGGACTCCAAGAATCAATGTCTTCAAGCGCGTACCTTTGCAGCAGGCGCTGTACCTCTTCTCGAAGGTCACGCAGAGTCTTCGCGTTGCGGCCAGGTCGATTCAGCCTCAGGGCCTCACAGAAGACAGCATAAAGAGGATTATCACCCACCAAGCTTGCCCGGCGAAGCTGACAGACCTCATACACCCGTACGTCCACTGCCGCACGCCAGTCATCTTCAAGCAGCAACTCCTCAAGGGACTCACAACCCTGATCATCCAAAATGGTGTTGTCCAACAGCCGCGTGTCTGAGCGAACCCTGTCCTTGAAGGCTGCAGTGGCCGGCACCCACGACGGCAGCCACATTCAGCCCAACTGTGCAGCGCAAAAAGGAGCAGGTCGCTATGCAGCACACAGGGCGCAACGTGTAGCGTCGTTGAGGCGCTGTGAACGGTCCGGCTATGCCGAGATGCACGTCAGTGCCATCACTGTCCTTGGGCAGGTCGTTGCGACGCAGGTTTGTAGATTGTAATATAACCCAACTTGGTCTTGGCTGAGGTCTATTCCTTGACCCTTGTTCCCATGGACACTGAAGCACAGGCACTGATCCAAATACTCCAAAGCATTTTAGATCACGAGACGTGATCTACAAACATGCCTGTGCAAAACACAGCAAACTGTCCTAAACATGCCGAAAAATTTACAAAACACTCAGAATATTATAAAACCTAGAAAAATTATAAAATCTGTAGATTTTACCTAAGTTTTCTTCATGTCAAGAATTTAAATCTACGACAATAATCGCGATGCGCGGCTGCCATCTGGCATTTTCCGTCCGCGAATTTCGCGGGCCATTCAGCAGCCCACATTATAATGAAAATGCATAATCTACAATAAATTTGGAAACAAAATAGATAAGAGTATTGAAGCGGTACCCAGAACCCCATTGCTAGGGTAGGGCATACAACCGGCCTCTGGTCCACTAACCCCATGTACGGAAGGGAAGAACGGTCTCCGGTCCACTAACCCCATGTACGGAAGGCGCCCGTTGACGCCCGGTGCGAGCCCGGCGGGAGTGTGTTCCGTGCCGTAAAGCCCCGCATCGGCAACCGATGCACCGCCAGCGGAGATTTGTATATCAGAACATCAGGAATCAACAGGGTTTTATTTTCATATTGTTTCCGTCAAGTTTTACGCTTCCGTTCTGATATTCACTGTTTTGACTGCTGGCGGTTGGATCGCGACTTTACCGTAACCGCCAGTTTAACTGTTTATAATGGAAATTTTAACGCAATCCGTCACGAAGGCTCCAAAGCCTTCAGGAACTGCATGGACGCTTCCGCAATTTTCACATCTTACACTCGCAACCTTAATCCGAATTTTTCAGGATGTCGAAATCGGATTTTCGACTTCGACATCCCCGCACTTGATTTGACCTCTTTCGAGTGGACCTACGTGCTTCCCTATGCACGAATCAACTTTCCTTTTATCTTGCCCTCCATTTGACTCAGAGATATGGGCAAAACAAAGTTGATTCGTGAGGCCACTTGTAAGGGTCATATCTCGTGCCGCTTGCGAGGAATGACAATAAGGAAACGTGGGATGTATCCACAATACTCCCGACGTAATTTAGGAAGCTTTATATGCCTTGCTTTTCCACACGTGCGCGCTAGTGTAACCGATCATGGTCAAGAGGGTAGAGTTTGCGTTATAACTCTTTGGCCATGACATTGCGTGCGTTAAGATAACTTTCGAGTGTAGCGCGCAAGTGTTGGTGTTGCATAGGAACTCTCCTTGAGTTCCTATGAGCGATTGACACAAAGTTATGCCCTTGGAGGGGCATGACATATCGTGGGGGGAGCTACCTTTTGGGGCAATATGTGGTATGTGCCATGTGTTGTGTTGCGTGCCCATTTGGCGGGTCCATCGCTCCAAGCCAAAGCCGCCAATGGACCTCATATTGTGCAAGCCCCTTCTCCATACTCCCCACAATCAATTGCAAGCCTAACCTTTGTGAAGGGAAGCTTGTAGGGCGATCCCAAAGCGATGCGTTGGGAGCAAAGTGTGTGTTTTGCAATTTTCCATATTTTCATGTGCCCACTTGGGAAGTAGCGCTCGTAACCTTTCCAAGCGCCCCAAGTGGAGCACATATGTGGGATCGAAGGTCAATGGTGTCAAGTCATTGTGTATAGAAGGATTAATTGATTGCACAATCCAAGCCGAAGATATTATAATATAATTGTGCACCTTTCAAGGCACCTTTGTGTGTCTTTGTGCCAATTTTGCCATTTTTGGCCCGTCATGATGTCAAGTGGCGACCGTGTATCTCAACGTTGCGTTCAATTGACATCATGACCCAAGTGTGTTATGAGGGTACATACTTCGGTGCCCAACATATCTTGGACCCGGCGAATGACTCCACTTAGGCTTGGCATACCGTGGCCGCCATGTTGGCGATTTGGGACTATCCCAAATCATGGGCTCACTTGGCGACCCTGCCATTCCCAATACCGGAGGAGTTGGGCGACGCCCAAAAGATATGTTGGACACATATGACTTGACACCAATCCTATGGCACACTCCGGTCCGAGTCCGGCATGTGCCTCATTTGCCCCAACCATGAGTGTGCGCATTTTTGGCCATTTTGAGCAATTTTCCACTTTTGCTGCCCGCCGTGCACCATGTTCTAACCTTCGTGCACGCCGGACGCTTGGACCAATGGACCATATATGACATGGGTGATATGGACATTGGTCCCCATGGTTCACACACCACGTGGGCGAAGCGGAGCAACCTTCGTTAAGGCGCTAGCCCAAAGTGAGTGTGGGCAATTTTGCCATTTTGGCATTTGTGGACCCAATTGGGATCGTCACCACGCCAAGTGGCATGGAGATCTTTGAGAGCCAAGGGCATGGGAGTCTCTGTTGGACTCCCGGTGGATCGCGTATGGAATGGCGAATCCGATCTCCAAGCCGGCGTGGAGATATACTATTGGGAGCACACCGAATTTTGGCTCATTTCAAGCAGCCAAAATGACCCAATTGTGGGACCCCAATTTCCCCCTTCCGTGTGGGCAATTGGCGGCCCCATTTCTCTAAGCCCATAGGGAGCCTGGACCTAAATCCAAGTTGTACACTCAGATATAAGTCCTAGGTTCTGCCTCCTACCCTGTGAGCCATTGGCCTTACCTTGGCCGGGCGAGCCACACGTGGGAATGACGCCAATTTTGGTGATTTTGGCATCATGACCCCACTTAACTCATCCGTGTTGCCCTGATGCCGGGACCTCAGAGGGAACCAGGTTGGGTGAGGGCTCCGGGGGGTTCGTACTCGAAGGGCATAGGGTCAGTTGCCTCGTCCCTACCTCTGGCGGGTCCAGACGAGGGGTCAATTTTGGGAATTTTGGAGCTAATATCAGTTTGGGCTGAAACAGCCCATTTTCAGCTACCAACTCCTGAGGGATTATGGCGGGGCCATATCTCTGGCTCAGAGTGGAGTTGGGACCTGCCGTTAAGGGAGCATAGGGAGCCACTGTCGGTTGGCCTTGGAGCTCCTTGGTTTCCAGGAACTCGCCTGTGGCTGGGCGGGACACCTCTCCCATTGGCAGGGTTTCAGGGTCCGGACTGAGCAGGGCATGGGTTGTGTTTGAGCCCCCGCCCCCACCAGCCACTGAGAGGGTCGGACCTGGGATTGGGATATGAGTTGGGACTGAGTGTCTATTGTCCTGTAATGCACTTATGCCAGTCCAGTCTTAACCCCATGTGTACATATCCTGATGTGTTGCTGTACATACTTTCGTTCCCTCATTTCAGAGTGGCAAGGATTCTGAAACGCTTTGGCACATGACACGAGCGTATTGATGCCCTTGTGAGCGTAGTGCCTTGCCTGCCTGCTCACCTGTGCGTGTCACCGCAGCGTCCCGTGGCCGGCCCTCCACGGGAACGCGTCAAAAGCGTTTCACCGCCGCGGGGTTACCCAGCCCTCGCGTGCCACTCGGGGCCACCAACCCCGAGCAGCGCGGCGCAGCCGCTCGCAGCTCGCAGCTTGCAGCGCAGCGCAGCAGCCCGCAGCGCAGCGCAGCAGCTCGCAGCGCCGCCCAGCGACAGCGCCGAGTTCGTCACGGAGCCAGCAGCGCCGTCCAGAGCATCGCCCTGACCGCGCCGCGACCGTGAAGGAAGTGGCCAGACCAGTCCCATCGGCCGACCAGCAAGGCCGCGTCAACCACCTCCACAACCACCGGCTGACCAGCACCAGCCGCACTTCCAATCCAGTGCTGCAGCACCCGCCTCAACAACCACAACCAGTTCGTTGAGTTGAACGAGTGCACATCAAGGACCTCAAGACCAACTACGCCCCCCGCTGCCATGGTAAACTGGCAAGAAGCGGGTAAGACGTGGCCGCAGCCCCACCCCCATGCGGCGCGCCTACTGCGCGGGTTGCTGTGGGACCAGCACTACCGCCACAGCAACCCCCAGTGCGAAGGCGGCAAGCCCGGGAGCTTCGAGCTCCGCGAGGACATGGGGGAGGACCGCCTGCGGGCAGTGGAGGAGTGGCTGCGGGCGGAAGGGTACGAGTACCGCTTCCGCCGCAAGCGCTGGAGGACGTGGGCCCGCCCGGACAGGCCCGGGGAAGGGTTGCGCCCCGACGGGATCGAGGAGGACGAGACCCCCAACGAGTACCCGTCGGGGGCCTCGATCAATGTCTCCCTGTGGGACATGATCGAGAAGAACTTCCCGGAACCGGGGAGCGAGCGCAGGCTGCAGGGCAGCAGCAGCGCGTCTCCGGCGAAGGAGAAGCGGTCCGCCGGGGACAGGAAGCGGGAGCAGAAGTGGCGGGAGTACCAGGAGTCCCTGGCCGCCGAAGCCGCCCAAGGCGCCAAGGGCGGAACCCCAGCCCCCAGTCCCCAACGGGCCAATGGTGGTCATCACCCCGGCCACGCCACCCTTGGTGACTTCATGGAAGTCGCCAAGCAGACCCAGGCCAAGCCCCGTCCGCTGCTCCTGAGGCCCCAGCAGGCCCCAGCAGGCCCCAGCAGCGACGTGGAGTCGGCCCACCGCGGGAGGATGCCGGCCGACCAGGCCAGCTCCAGCAGCAGCGCCGCTCCCGCCCAAAGGGACGTGGCGCGCGCCTGTGAGCGCGTCTGTGGGGTGCCCTGCAACCTTCGGGTTGCCCGGCAACGGGCCAGGCAGTACAGCGCTGCCGCGGAGGGCGCCGTCGGCATCGCCCATGAGGAGGCCACCGAGTGGGGCAGAGGCATGGACTACCACGCCTCGAAAGTGGCAGCCATCGCGGCCGGTCTCACGGCTGCGGCCGCCCACGAGGCAGTGGCTGCCCGGATCAGGGCAACCGACGAGGAAGCCCGCCGGACGCAGGAGGCCATTGCCTGCAAGGAGGCCGAGGTGAAGGCGCTGGAAGAGGCGCTTGCCCAAGGGAGGGCAAAGAAGGAGGCGGAGGAAAGGGCCCACGCCGAAGCAACGGCTAAGGCCCAGGAGGACGCCGCCAAGAAGGAAGCCATCGAGGCCGCGCGACGGAAGGTCGCTGAGGAGAAGGCCAAGACGGAGGCGGAGCTGGCAGCGTTGGAAGCGCAGAAGGCGCGGCTGCAGCAGGCCCGGGAAGCCGAGGCGGCTCGTGCTTGGGAGGAAGCCGAAGCGCGAGCTGCCGCAGCCACCGCCGCCGCAATGGAGGAGGCAGAGGCCAAACTCCGCCGCGAGACTCCCCCGGGAGGATCACGAGTGGAGACCCTTCGAAAGCTTTTCGAAGGGGACGCCTCCTCCAGGATGACGCTGGATGAGGCGGACACGGGCAGCAGTGGGAGCAGTGGCCCCACCGCCCATCGACGGAGGAAGGGCAAGGGGAAGACCCCCGAGAGGCTGCGGAGGCCAGCGGATGGACACCCCCACGACAGTGACCCCTTCTTCACCGCCAGTGACGGGGATGAACGAGGCCGCCGACATCGCCAAGTGGTGGCTTGGACGGGCGGAGGAGGCGGAGACGTCCCCATGGAGCCGGAAGGTGAGGATGAGGATCTCCCTCCTCCCTACCGGAGCTCGGAGTCTTCCGAGACCGAGACGCCCAGGTGGGGCGACATGGACGAGGATGACGACATGGACTTCGGCATCACGAGGAAGCGCCCATCCTCGGACCCACCGAGGCGACCCGGCGGAGACCCACCGGGACCCCCTGGCGGAGGACCATCAGGACCCCCTGGAGGACGCCCACCAAGTGGACCCCCTGGAGGCGGACCACCGGGCGGGGGAGGAACCCCTGGACCGGGCGGACCCGGCGGAGGCCCTCCTGGAGGACCCCCTGGGGACCCCGACGACCCAACAGGGAACGGCGACCCGGATACCACCTGGCGGTGGATTGTCTACCTCCGCAGGAGAGTCCAGTTGCTTGAGCTGGAGGTAGACACGGGCAAGGGCGAGATGGCTCGCATCTCCAGGGTCGCCGCGCGCGCGCAGAAGGAGCTGGACATCGCCAGGGCCGAGACCAAGTCGCTGACCAACGTCGTCAGCGGCCTGCAGCAGAGGCTGGACGCGCTGGAAGCCCGTGGGAGCGTCGGCAGCGACCACCCACCCCTGGAGTCTGGCTCGTCGGACGACGGCTGGGGACCCAGACCAGGTCCAGGCAGACCCCACGCCCCCGGCAGAGCCCCCAGGAGTCGCCCCAGCGCCAGTGCCCCCTCTCTCACCGGCCCCTCTCACCACAGCGCGGGCCGCCGCAACGAGCGCGTGCCGCCCGGCAGTGGCAGTGAGGATTGGCGTGATGAGTGGCTCAGCGCGGAGTACCGCAACCGCCGTGCTCCACCGCGGACACCGGTACGCCCTCGGCGCCCCGCACCAGCCCCGGAGCCAATCCCAATGGCTGGTGGACGTTATGGTGGACTCAGGGATGAGGTCCCCAGAGGAGACGTGGAGTGGGATGTCGGTGAAGGTGAGGACCTGGATCTGGACCTGGAGGAGTTCGACATCAGCCCGCCGCGTGGTGTACGACGGGAGGCCGCTGAACTCAGCCGCCGGCGCCGTGATGAGGATGCGTACATGGAAAGAATACGGCGTGAACATTTTGGTTCAGCGTACGTGGAGGAACCACGGCGTAGCCACAGGGATTCCATGGAGGAGATGGACGTGGCGGCCGTGGGAGTCCGTGGGCGAGGCCGATGGGAACCTCGGTCGACCTCGCGGCCGGCATTCATGGTCTCTAAGGCCGCGGATGCCGCCGTGTGGGAAGACTTGAAGGACATCAAGCCCCCCATGTACGATGGCAACCCCCTCAACCTCGACCGCTTCTTGGAGAAGCTGGACGATTGGGGGCTGACCGTCACTGAAGACCTGCCTCCCGCGGATGCGGAGAGATATGTCTTCAAACGGTTCAGGTACCGCCTGCCGGAAGTGCTCGGAGAGCTATACTTCGTGGCGACCAAGGAGGGGAGAATCAAGACCCTCAAGGAAGCCAAGAAGTGGCTCAACGAGCAGGAGCGGGTGGACGCTCCGCAGGTGGCTGCCAAGCGCTGGAAGTCCATCAAGCTTGAGCATGATGAACGGGAGATCCGCCTACGAGATTGGCGAGACTTCCGAGGGAAATACACCCTCTTCCGCCGCAACGTGGAGGATTGGAACGAGGGTGACGAGCAGGGGCGCCTGCTCTCCATGCTGCCGGAAGCATGGATCAAGAGGGTCACCAAGGAGGAATCCAAGAGGGCCAAGTCCAACCACACGGTCAAGATGATGCTCCCCAAGGAGTATCATACGAACGTGGTGGCTTGGGCGAAGAAGAACGTGGCCCGGGATGTCAAACGGCATTCCCTGCGGAACGCTCTTCTCATCACCGTCTCAGGCGATCTGTAAGTGTACTTGTTCTTGTCTCTTTATCCTATCACGTGATTTTTGCTCTTCAAAATCTCGCTGCAAAATTTTTCCAGTCTCCTCGTCCACGTTTCCCTGAGTGTCCCTGCGAGCACAAAAGGGCAGGTCTATGACCTTTATTCATGATAGTTCATTCTGCATCTTCGTAAGTCATAGAACACGACAGTGTTCCATTTGCATGCCTGCAGGAGAAACATGCGGGCATGCAACGCAAAATATTAAATATAATAAATCTACATTTATGCATGCCGAAAAATTATTTGTACACTCAACAGACATCTATTGTTTACTTCTCTCTTTATCTTTCTTCTGTCGTCAGCGACTATCTGGCGCGGGATCTGGCGCGCACTTCTATCCTGGCGCCGCCTGTCACAGAACATCCCGTCAAAAATCCAAAAGATAATCCAAGAAAATCTGTCAAAAAGTAAACTCTGTGTACCTGTCAGGAAAAACCCATTGCTCTCCCCTCCCAAGACGAAACTCACGGGTGCAACCCTGAATTTTGGCTGAAAAAAAGCCTGATGGGTTTTGCCTGCAGTGTCTGCTCCCGGGCTGTCACAGGGGGGGTCTGGAGCCTGTCCTCTGCCCCTGTGCAACCACACACAAGTCCAACCAAGCAGCATAATATTTTTTGTCAATCTGCACTCTACAGTGTCGCGCTAACCCACTTAGTATGTACACGTGGCGGGTTCTTCAATTATATTACTTCTGCTCTTGGTCTCTTGCGTTGGTGCTGAGCTGGACTTCACTCCTCATCTTCGGCTCTGGGGGGTTTGGTGTGCCTTGCTGGCTTGTTGCCCCCTTGGGCCCCTTAGGGCTTGCTGGAGATCTGCAACAGAACACACAAGGGCACAATAAAAACTATCACAACAACAACAGGCACCTCACATCCGCCGGGGGGGGGGGGGGTTGGCCTTCTCCTATGGTTTCTCCACTGGCATTGTGTAGCATACCGTTGGCGTATGGTACACAGGCGCGTTCGCACCCCGGTGTTGTCTGCTGCCGCATGCCGTGCATTCCCTTCAGTCATTCCTCGTGATCCCTGCGTGGTAGGTGTAGCAAAGAAACGTAGGGGGGGTTCAATTCCGCAGGACAGTGCAAAATCCTGAAGAAAGGCGAGGGGAAACAAACGATATGTAAGAAATACGAAACAGTGCATTTACCTCGACGCTGTGGGGGGGGAGGTTGTGGGCGTGGTGGGTTGGTGGCCTGTCTCCTCCTGTTCGCTGCCCAGTGGCGCCGGAGCAAGCTCCTGACCACACACCAGGTTGTACATTTGGATCTTGCTCAGCGTAAAGAAATGGTGTGTGCCCCAGACGGCCGGTCTGCAGCAGGATCCTCCTCCAGTCCTGCAGCCAGCTCCCGCACTGACGGTTGTTGTGGGTGTGGTTTTTTTTGCTTCCCTGGGTCCATGTGCCTGCACCATGCCTTGTGTGAGGATGGCCTTCCCATCTGACGGTGGCAGCCGTGGCGGGAATTCTACCGCCTCTCACCCGATGTGGCCCCACCGCATATATGCCATCCCGGACAGCCATCAGGGCTGTCGTTCCAGGACTTTAAGTGCACCGGTCGTCCCTTTGGGGTTGGCGCTCGTTCCCACCCTGAACACTCTCGGCTCGCCCCTTGCCCCAAAACCTGTGCGCCCCAGGCTGGCAGGGGCCTGTCCAGTGTAGGGGAGGAGTGTGCAGGACCAACCCACAAAAAGTATTGCCGGCGGCGCCGGAGCAAGCTCCTGACCACTCGCCAGCCAGGATCAGGTTCCCCAGTGGCGCCGGAATATTTTCCTGACCACTCACCGGAGCACGTCGGGTGCCTATACACTCAAATGGTAAAAAGAATCACTCAAAAATCAATAGTAAAAAAACCATGGTGGGCGATGGGGTGGAGAGGTGCACTAAGCTGAATTACAGTACCAGTTCAGAACTCCTGACCTGTGTCACGCCGTGACACGCGCTCCTTCGTTGGCTTTCTTGTTCTCCTCTTCCCACGGTGCGTTGTTCGCAGCTCTTCCCCGCCTTCTGGTTCTCCTCCCGGCGTTTCCGGATCAAATCCAGAATATTCCCATACTGGATGCCCAGGTCCTTGATATCCAACAGGTTTGGCTTCAATGACTTCCTTGCCGACCGGCCCGTGTGTCGATGGCATCGTTTCGTCATCTTGTTCTGGTCCGTGCTCTGCGCAAACCCTGTATACCGTGGCGTCCGGCGCCTCCTTTGGATCCCAATTCCACGCCGTTTTGAGCTGCAAAACTTGCATGATGTGGTCTTTTGTCGTTGTCCGTGCATCCCAGTGCGGCGTTCTCAGGTGAACTTCACGCATGATCAATAAGACTCGCAGTTCTTGTTCCGTAAAGGGCACTGCGGCCGCCTGTTGTGGTTGCTCATATCTCCAAACACCGTTGATCTTCCAGCTCCAGCGTCCCGTCACGAGATCAAACTGACGCCGTACTCCGTTCTCATCATCCGTAACCCATGTACACTCCGTGGCAGCGTTCAACAAACTGTCCGGCGCTCGTAGTTGCCGTAGTTGGTGTATTGTTGCCTCCGCTACCGATTCACGTTGTCGCTGGATGCTCATCACCGTCTTTTCCTTCGTACCTTTCGGTCTCGGCTATGCCTGGTTCACCGTGTATCCCTTTCACGCTCGCGTCAGTGGGCCGCCTTCGTCGCCCACTCTCGGAAGCAAATAGAATGTAAGTGTACTCGTTCTTGTCTCTTTATCCTATCACGTGATTTTTGCTCTTCAAAATCTCGCTGCAAAATTTTTCCAGTCTCCTCGGCCACGTTTCCCTGAGTGTCCCTGCGAGCACAAAAGGGCAGGTCTATGACCTTTATTCATGATAGTTCATTCTGCATCTTCGTAAGTCATAGAACACGACAGTGTTCCATTTGCATGCCTGCAGGAGAAACATGCGGGCATGCAACGCAAAATATTAAAATATAATAAATCTACATTTATGCATGCCGAAAAATTATTTGTACACTCAACAGACATCTATTGTTTACTTCTCTCTTTATCTTTCTTCTGTCGTCAGCGACTATCTGGCGCGGGATCTGGCGCGCGCTTCTATCCTGGCGCCGCCTGTCACAGAACATCCCGTCAAAAATCCAAAAGATAATCCAAGAAAATCTGTCAAAAAGTAAACTCTGTGTACCTGTCAGGAAAAACCCATTGCACGATCGCGAGAAGACCGCGATGTGGCGCCTTGACGATTGTGAGTTGAGCGGCCAGACCATCCGTCTGCAGCCCATCCCGGCGCGGATGAGCTGCGACGAGATCCTGGAGTGGGTTGGCGAGGAAGTACTCAAGGAGTACCGAAACCTCCACCACACCCGGGGAAGATGCCATGGACCCAGCGGGAGCCGGCGGCGATGAGACTCTCGTCGACGATGACGACGACGATGAGCCCGCCGACGTGGCCATTTGTGCCTTCGTGGCCAAAAACCTGAGCGTGGGGAGCAAACCGGGAAACTGGAAGCCCCTGCAGCAGGGTTGGAGGAAGCAGGAGAAGAGGGACCCTCGCCGCATTGGCGACCCTCCGCTGTCCTTTGGGGAGTTCATACAAGCTCACCCTCAGGGCTGTTTCGTGTGTTATGGGAGGAAGCGAGGCTTCAACCATGACCACCGAACATGCCCCGTCCACAAGGCCGACACGGAGGCTTACAAGAAGGCGCACGGGTCGAAGAAGCGTGCGCCCGCGGGTATCCGGGAAGCCAAGGTGGAGGTGGACAGGGACGAGCTCTCCAAGCTGTTGTCGCAGGGGACCGAGTTGGCCAAGGAGATCCAGGAGATCAAGAGGAACTGGGTCCCCAGGTCGGACAACAAGAATAAGGAGAACAACCAGAACAACCAGAACAAGGACAAGGACAAGAAGCCTACTCGTAGTGAGAGGAGGAAGAAGGGCGTCAACGACTTTGAGGCCGAGGAGAACACCCCCTCTTCCACAACCGACGCCCCCTAGCGAAGCCCCTGCAGCCAAGGGCCCCAGCTAGGGCGGTCGCAGGATGGTGACGTGGGAAGCGCCGAACCATCCCAGTCGGGAGTCGATAAGCACAAGGGGACTGCCGCGGGCGGAAGGCCCGGTCCGGCGCCCAGTCGCGGAGGCGGGGTGAGGGCAAGTGAAGGCACGAACCCTTGCACCCGTCCGTCCTTCGCGACCAAGAATGTTTTTGATGTACTACAGGATCTATCCGAGAGTATCGGAGGATCACCCGGACCGCAGCCGGATGCTGCAGATGGGCAGCCTGAGCCCATTGTCCACGACCTGCACCAGTCGCTTGTTGAGCTTCTGGAACGGCCGGAGATCCTGAGTTTGCACGCCGTGCGCCGTGTCGGTCGCGAGCGGCAGTTGCATCTTAAGGTCCGTGCCTTATGCGGGGAAGTGGAAAAGGTTTTCGACGTGTTGGTCGACACGGGAGCTCAAGTCAGCTTGGTCAAGGCTGGCCTACTTCCACCAGAGTGTCTGACCGACAGTCGGAAACCTGTCAGGCTGAAGGTGGCGAACGGCCAGTACATGGTGGGAGGCACGAAGGAAGCGGCCATCGGGCTGCAGTTCGTGAACCATCGTGAGCTGAGTCGCCCAGACCTCGGCAAGGAAATCCTCCTGCACGGTCGCTTCTACGAGGCCGAGATGGACTGGGACATGATCGTTGGGTACGACTTCATGATGGAGACGGACTCCGGCGTTCTCCCGGCCCAGGCCTCCATGACCCTGTACCAGGACGACCAGCTCTCGTGGCTTTCGTCACCTGAGCACCATGTGGAATGCCAATGGATCCACCCCGAACGCAATCAGCTCGAAGTGGCCGCGCTGGACACTGAGCCCACTGGGCCGGCAAACCAGGAGTACGGCGTAAGGCCGGAAGTGGCGAACCGAGTGGTCGCGGACCTGGGAGCGTCGGATCTGGCCCTGGATGCGTTCTCTTCAGGAACCTCCGCCCATCTTCGGGTATGTGAGAAGTACTGGAGCGCCCAGGACTCCGCGTGGAAGAAGCACTGGGGTACGCATCACGGATTGATGTGGATCCATTGCCCCCGTTGGGACATTCCAAGAGCGATAGCGAAGATTCGCAAGGACCGCTCCAAGGCAGTGCTGGTTGTTCCTATGGGATGCACCGAGGAGGAAAGTACCCGACATTGGGTAGCCTCATTGACCAACATGACCTTAAACAAGGTCGTCCTACCGGCTGGAGAGAGTGTCTATCAGGACGCTAAGGGACAGCCCATGCCACCCCAGAGATGGCCAACGGAATTCCACTATGTGGATGGGGGCCTTGATCAGGCCGACACCACGGACTTCGTGTGTGTCAACCGCATCATAGCGGAGCCTTGGAGGCAATGCTTTGCGGTTCCCCCTGTTGACATCGAAGAATCGGAATCGGAAGAGCCCCTCACTGAAGAGGAGTGGGATCTGGTTCAGGGGTATATAGATCAGCCCTTTCACGACTGGGGAAACCAGCGTGAGGGCAAAGGCCAGGACAAAGCCTGGTGGGAAGTGGACTCGATCGTCTCTGGTTCCTATGATGGAGATACCTTCGTAAGGAGGGTACTGGACCACCTGTCCAGCCAGGACGAGCCAATCGGGGGTAACCCACCCACCTACGGCGATCTGTTCCGAGGCAAGACCAGAGATGGCCCTTTGGGCCACCTGGGAAGACCACCTGAGCCGAAAGCGAGCGGAGTAGCTACCCCTCAAGTAAGCTCCGTGGTTCAAGTGCCCGGAAAAGCCAAGGCGGAGTCCGACGATTGCCCCAAGATTCAGGCATTGAGGGCCAGGCTGAAGCAGAAGTATGGTGATACCTTCTTCAGCGGTAAGCCTGTGTTTCCCCCACCGGTACGTGGACCGTATGGCGAGGCCAAGATACGACTGAAGCAGGACCCCCGTGTGTATCGGCACCGGGAGTTTGCCCTGAGGGGCGAGAGGAAGGAGGCCATGGAGAAGATCCTCCGTGACTTCATCCAGAGGGGTTGGCTCGAACCGTGCCACTCCGAATGGGCCTCTCCGTGCTTCGTCGTCCCCAAGAAGGTTGCCGGTGAGTGGCGGCTCGTGGTCGACTACCGCGGCCTGAACGCCCAAACGCAGCACGACAGCTATACGCTGCCCCTCATTGAGGACATGCTGCAAAAGCAACACCGGCGGAGGATCTTCACGGTGATTGACCTGAAACATGGTTATCATCAGATGCCTCTCGCCGAGGAGTCCCGTGCCTGCACAGCCATGAGCACCCCACTTGGACCTCTCCAGTGGAAGGTGATGCCCATGGGCGTTACCAACGGCAATGCGGCTTTTCAGCGGATGCTGGAGAACCTGCTTGAGCCGGTGCGCGACTGTGCGGACCCCTTTGTGGACGACGTGATCATCGCGTCCGGGGACCCCAGTATGAGCTACGAGGAGCTCCTGGAGGCACACGAGAGGGACGTCACTCGAGTGCTGGACCTCCTGGTTCGGCACAAACTCCCGGGCAGCAGTGACAAGGCCACCATTGCGGTGAGCGAGGTGGTCTTTGCTGGCCACGTAGTCGGGAACGGGCAGCGAAAGCCCATACCTGGCAAGGTGGCTGCGATTGAGCACTGGGAAAAGCCCAAGACGGTCTCTGAGCTACGGGCGTATCTGGGGTTCTGCAACTACTACTCGGGGTATATCAAAATGTATGCCGAGTATGCAGCCCCCATGACGACCATGCTCAAGGGCAACCGAGAGGAGACCAAGAAGGGGTCCAAGAAGGCTCTGGTCTGGACAGCTGAGTCCGACCGTGCCTTTGAGGGGATGAAGCAGGCGCTGCTATCCGCAGTGGGTCTGCACCTCGTGGATCCCGACCGAGGGTTCGTCCTGCGCACCGACGCTTCCGACTACGCCATTGGCGCTGTGTTGGAGCAAGTGCTTGACGACGGGAGGCACGTGCCCGTGGCCTTCTGGAGCCGAGTCCTGGCGGAAGGCCAGAGACGGACGTGGACGCCCCGTGAAAAGGAGGCGTATGCCATCGTCATGGCTCTCAGGAAATGGGCTGGGTACATAGCCCTCCATCCCGTCACCGTCTGCACCGACCATCAGAGTCTGCAGTCGTGGCACAAGGAGCACGTGGACACCCCCTCAGGTCCCGCCTCCCGACGGGCAAGATGGCATGAGACCTTGGCCAAGCTCGACCTCACGGTTGTGTATATTCCTGGAAAGGATAACACCGTGGCGGACTGTCTCAGTAGGTGGGCCTATCCCGCCAGCAAGGGCATGCAGGATATCTCTGCCCATGGCGATGAGGCTGAGACCGCTGAAGCCAAGAGGATCATCGAAATGGAGCGCCAGATGGAGGAGGAGGGTGCTAAATGCTTCGTCGTCATGGCTGCGGATGCCCCCCTCGCGTCGAGGGTGAGCAGAGCGGTCAGAGTACTCGCCCCTGAGGGAGCTGAGTCCGACAAGCACCTCTTCCCGGAATCTTGCCTCCAGGACGACTGGACCGACGACTACGCCAAGTCTAAGGCCTTTGCGGCCGAGTATAGGGCTGTGACCGACCCTGATGACGGGCAGAAGTGGCCAAAGGGGCTGACTGAGGAAGATGGCAAGCTCTACCGGAATGGTAAGCTGCTAGTACCGGAGTCCCGGGTGCTCGAGCTGTGTGAAGCTTGGCACCACCACATGCTGCACCCAGGGGTCAAGAAGCAAGCTCTTGACATGCAGCGTCGGTTCGAGATCGACCATATCGTTCTCTACACCGCCATCAAGAAGGTCAGGAAGGGTTGCTCGGTCTGTCAGGCCTGCAATCCCGATAACCGGAACGTCAAGGGGGAAGACCAATGGACCCCGGTTCCTGACCAGCCCATGGAGAGCGTGGCCATGGACGTCTTCTCCATGCCCGAAGTGCACATTGGCAAGGAGACCTTTGACTGTGTGGTTCTTTGTGTGGACCGCCACAGCGGCTACGTTGTAGCCGTTCCGGCACGCAAAAAGGGGTTGCTTGCCAAGGAAGTGGCAGTCATGATGATTCGTCATTGGCTGACCGTCCTTGACATCCCCCGCACCATTTGCAGTGACCGAGGGCCCCAGTTTACTGGTGGCTGGTTCAAGGCTATGTGTTCCCTCATGGGGATACATCATGCCAAGAGCGTCGCCTATCTCAGCCGGTCTAACGGCCGTGCTGAAGTGGCTGGACGGCAGCTGTTCGAGAAGCTGCGCAAGATCCACATCACCAATCCACGTCGAAACTGGTTTGAGGAGATGTGGCCTGCTCTGAAGGCCCATCATGACACCCCCACTCCGGGCGGTTCGTCCCCTCACCAGATTCTGTTTGGCAGGGACCCCCTGGGTAGGGGACTTCCCTTGTCTGGTGATGGCATGGCTATGGATGCCAAGGAATTCTTCGCGCGGCAAGAGCAAACGGCGCGGGACATCCGCCAGCAGCTTGAGAAGGAGCATGCTGAGCGTCAGAAGTCTGCCCCGAGCTCGACAGCGCAGAGGTTCAGGGTGGGAGACCCGGTGTGGGTGATCAGACCCCGCCCTATGGGCACCCACCGCACCAAGACCTGGTTCACACCCGGCGAGGTGGTCCGCAGGATTGGTGAGGACACCTACCGCATCAAGGTGGGTCACGGACAGTTCCGGGAGCGCCACGAGAGTCAGCTCCGTGTGCGGGAACCCGACCTCCGTGGCCAACATGTGTCCCTGAACTATGCCGCACATGAGGCCGATTCGGATGATGACTATGCTGAGCAGGACGACTATACTGTCGAGAAGATCCTGGCTCAGCGTCCGAAAGACTCGGCACCAGAAGGCCTGGAGTTCAGGGTTCGTTGGCGAGGCTATGGGCCGTCCCACGATACCTGGGAACCCGTCTCCTCGTTTGTGCCGCGGGTCAATACTCCCTTCATGGAGTACATCCGCAAACACAAGACCAAGATCCACGTTTCGGACTTGGCAGCACTCACCCGGGCGATTGCAGCCAGGGGTGCCTGATCAGCGCCCTGAGCTCTCCCCTGATGCGTCTTGAGCGCTTGTGAGGCCGACGAATCGTCCCTTACTTGCTTGCTCTCTTCCATCTTTCGGTGACAGAGTGGCCATATGCCCCCCCCTGCTGAATCCAGAGGAGGATGGCCCCTCTCTTCTTCTATTCGTCACTCACCCCCCTGCTGAATCCTTGGGAAACCAGGTAGGGCGACTGACCTTCATTTTTCTGAGCTCTTGGGGCCTTGAAGCCCATACGACGTTGCGCAACGGATGCCGCTGTCATCGGCATTGCGATTTTTGGTGTGTGGTCTGGTCCCATGGCATTTGCGGGATCCAGACCAGTCGACGTGTGTCTGCAGACTATATATGGCCTGGACTCAGGCGTTTTCCTGTCCACCCTCCTGCATATGCCTTATCCTAACCAGGGCGTGGTTTGGCACTCTGTCCAGAGTGTGTTTACACGCCTGTTTACCTGATTATTGCTTACCTTTTCTGCCCTCCAGGATATGTGCATCTGTATGTTGCTGTCTTCAGCCCACAACCGGAGTGTGGACTGTTTTACCCCTCCGAAGGGATGCGAATCGTATACGAAGGCGCCTTGAGTCGCCGTGTGCATGTTCATACAGCCTGGTCCAGCCTGGACCAGTACCTGATTACAGATTCTACTGTTTGAGTGCCTGTGATACCGTGTTGCCCTATTCGCTGTGATGTGGAGATCCTGATGGCGCCAGGCGGGAAGCCCAGTTGCCTGACTACACTCCCAGCGGTCCGCCACTGTCAGTCCCAGTGTGAGCCTACCGATTCGCAGACGCACTTGCATTCGGATGGCGGCCTCCGGTGCTCCTGACCTCGGTCAGTCTGCCTGGGAAACTGGTGGTTTGAGGAGTCGACGCCTCCGCCCACACTGCATGAGGACTCCCTCATGTATGGCCTTCGTGGTAATAGGGCGAGGGAAAAGACGGCCTTGATGCCCGATCCCTTAAGGAGGAGTTCCCTTAAGATCTCTTAAGGAGTTCGGCTGTGGCACTCTGGACTCGCGTCGTATGGATATGGACATGGTGCGCCCGAGGAAGGACCCGTGGGGACTCTCCCCAGTCGGCGGGCCTTGGGAAGCTTGGGGTAGCCTGATGGATCTTTGTGGTCGCTCTCGACCTGTGGGACCACCTCGGTCGTCGTGTGTCGCCTATGTTGGCCGTGTATGCCACTGCCACTGTGGTGGTGACCGTAGCAGCCGGCACCCGGTGCGCCTGGTATGGGTTAACGGGTCCTTTGGATGCCGAACAATCGCCGCCAGGACCCGGGACTTGATACTTGATACTTGATACTATACATGTGCTACGAGCTTATACAACATCGTACCTATCTTACTGTGACTTACTGAAGTGAGGATGTGACACCCCCCCCCCTTTCAGGAAGTGGTCCTGGGTACCCGCTGCCATGCGTCGGTGTTATCGAGCCCCCCCAAGGGTTTGCTCTAAGGAGGGGGGTGAAGCGGTACCCAGAACCCCATTGCTAGGGTAGGGCATACAGCCGGCCTCCGGTCCACTAACCCCATGTACGGAAGGGAAGACCGGTCTCCGGTCCACTAACCCCATGTACGGAAGGCGCCCGTTGACGCCCGGTGCGAGCCCGGCGGGAGCGTGTTCCGTGCCGTAAAGCCCCGCATCGGCAACCGATGCACCGCCAGCGGAGATTTGTATATCAGAACATCAGGAATCAACAGGGTTTTATTTTCATATTGTTTCCGTCAAGTTTTACGCTTCAGTTCTGATATTCACTGTTTTGACTGCTGGCGGCTTTACCGTAACCGCCAGTTTAACTGTTTATAATGGAAATTTTAACGCAATCCGTCACGAAGGCTCCAAAGCCTTCAGGAACTGCATGGACGCTTCCGCAATTTTCACATCTTACACTCGCAACCTTAATCCGAATTTTTCAGGATGTCGAAATCGGATTTTCGACTTCGACATCCCCGCACTTGATTTGACCTCTTTCGAGTGGACCTACGTGCTTCCCTATGCACGAATCAACTTTCCTTTTATCTTGCCCTCCATTTGACTCAGAGATATGGGCAAAACAAAGTTGATTCGTGAGGCCACTTGTAAGGGTCATATCTCGTGCCGCTTGCGAGGAATGACAATAAGGAAACGTGGGATGTATCCACAATACTCCCGACGTAATTTAGGAAGCTTTATATGCCTTGCGTTTCCACACGTGCGCGCTAGTGTAATGGATCATGGTCAAGAGGGTAGAGTTTGCGTTATAACTCTTTGGCCATGACATTGCGTGCGTTAAGATAACTTTCGAGTGTAGCGCGCAAGTGTTGGTGTTGCATAGAAACTCTCCTTGAGTTCCTATGAGCGATTGACACAAAGTTATGCCCTTGGAGGGGCATGACATATCGTGGGGGGAGCTACCTTTTGGGGCAATATGTGGTATGTGCCATGTGTTGTGTTGCGTGCCCATTTGGCGGGTCCATCGCTCCAAGCCAAAGCCGCCAATGGACCTCATATTGTGCAAGCCCCTTCTCCATACTCCCCACAATCAATTGCAAGCCTAACCTTCGTGAAGGGAAGCTTGTAGGGCGATCCCAAAGCGATGCGTTGGGAGCAAAGTGTGTGTTTTGCAATTTTCCATATTTTCATGTGCCCACTTGGGAAGTAGCGCTCGTAACCTTTCCAAGCGCCCCAAGTGGAGCACATATGTGGGATCGAAGGTCAATGGTGTCAAGTCATTGTGTATAGAAGGATTAATTGATTGCACAATCCAAGCCGAAGATATTATAATATAATTGTGCACCTTTCAAGGCACCTTTGTGTGTCTTTGTGCCAATTTTGCCATTTTTGGCCCGTCATGATGTCAAGTGGCGACCATGTATCTCAACGTTGCGTTCAATTGACATCATGACCCAAGTGTGTTATGAGGGTACATACTTCGGTGCCCAACATATCTTGGACCCGGCGAATGACTCCTCTTAGGCTTGGCATACCGTGGCCGCCATGTTGGCGATTTGGGACTATCCCAAATCATGGGCTCACTTGGCGACCCTGCCATTCCCAATACCGGAGGAGTTGGGCGACGCCCAAAAGATATGTTGGACACATATGACTTGACACCAATCCTATGGCACACTCCGGTCCGAGTCGGGCATGTGCCTCATTTGCCCCAACCATGAGTGTGCGCATTTTTGGCCATTTTGAGCAATTTTCCACTTTTGCTGCCCGCCGTGCACCATGTTCTAACCTTCGTGCACGCAGGACGCTTGGACCAATGGACCATATATGACATGGGTGATATGGACATTGGTCCCCATGGTTCACACACCACGTGGGCGAAGCGGAGCAACCTTCGTTAAGGCGCTAGCCCAAAGTGAGTGTGGGCAATTTTGCCATTTTGGCATTTGTGGACCCAATTGGGATCGTCACCACGCCAAGTGGCATGGAGATCTTTGAGAGCCAAGGGCATGGGAGTCTCCGTTGGACTCCCGGTGGATCGCGTATGGAATGGCGGATCCGATCTCCAAGCCGGCGTGGAGATATACTATTGGGAGCACACCGAATTTTGGCTCATTTCAAGCAGCCAAAATGACCCAATTGTGGGACCCCAATTTCCCCCTTCCGTGTGGTCAATTGGCGGCCCCATTTCTCTAAGCCCATAGGGAGCCTGGACCTAAATCCAAGTTGTACACTCAGATATAAGTCCTAGGTCCTGCCTCCTACCCTGTGAGCCATTGGCCTTACCTTGGCCGGGCGAGCCATGCGTGGGAATGACGCCAATTTTGGTGATTTTGGCATCATGACCCCACTTAACTCATCCGTGTTGCCCTGATGCCGGGACCTCAGAGGGAACCAGGTTGGGTGAGGGCTCCAGGGAGTTCGTACTCGAAGGGCATAGGGTCAGTTGCCTCGTCCCTACCTCTGGCGGGTCCAGACGAGGGGTCAATTTTGGGAATTTTGGAGCTAATATCAGTTTGGGCTGAAACAGCCCATTTTCAGCTACCAACTCCTGAGGGATTATGGCGGGGCCATATCTCTGGCTCAGAGAGGAGTTGGGACCTGCCGTTAAGGGAGCATAGGGAGCCACTGTCGGTTGGCCTTGGAGCTCCTTGGTTCCCAGGAACTCGCCTGTGGCTGGGCGGGACACCTCTCCCATTGGCAGGGTTTCAGGGTCCGGACTGAGCAGGGCATGGGTTGTGTTTGAGCCCCCGCCCCCACCAGCCACTGAGAGGGTCGGACCTGGGATTGGGATATGAGTTGGGACTGAGTGTCTATTGTCCTGTAATGCCCTTACCCCAGTCCAGTCTTAACCCCATGTGTACATATCCTGATGTGTTGCTGTACATACTTTCGTTCCCTCATTTCAGAGTAGCAAGGATTCTGAAACGCTTTGTCACATGACACAAGCGTATTGATGCCCTTGTGAGCGTAGTGCTTTGCCTGCCTGCTCACCTGTGCGTGTCACCGCAGCGTCCCGTGGCCGGCCCCCCACGGGAACGCGTCAGTATCTTCTACATTTGTGGACCCATTACAAGTTTCAGTTCTGAGGGACTCCAGCATTGCATCCACGGGCCCCGACTTCCCCCCATGTGACTTTTCAATCCTCGCACTGTCCCCCCGTAACTGCCTCCGGTACACCCCCAGCAAGTCACGAGGGACCAAGCTGTTCCAGATCTTGTCTGACACTGTCACACATCCCGCTTCCCCCACCCCCCGAGCAGCCATGTCCTCGGTAACCACCCCCTCCTCGTCGCTGCTACTGTAGTATCCATCGTCCTCCTCGTCTAAGTCTCCTCCCCCAACTTTTGTTAACACACTGCACAGCGTATCCAGACCCTCCTCCCCACACTCCAGCCTGAGCACCGCCTCACCCATCCCTGTAATGGGGTTACGCACCATCTCTTGCCTGTGCACCTTGACGCCCCGCATTTCGCTTATCGCCCTCGCCGCATCTCGCAACCGCCCTAGAAGCACTCGCACTCGGGGACACTGTCCTACCTCGTTTGCGTGCACCCTCACCCCCCTCAGGCGATCCCCCAGCAAGTCGGGAAGCTTCCCTGGCCGCGAAGGCGATCTCCCGGCGTATCCATGACGGCGAGAACGAGACCGTGGAGCCCTGCTTCGTGCAGTAGCCCGGCTCTGCCCCCCCCCCCCCCCTACACAGACCATGGGATTTTTCCCGAGCGGGCAAACTTCCACTCCGGAGGGGCCTCGGTATACATCTGCGCGACTTTCGCTGACTTCCACCCCCTCCACAGCATAGTTGTTGTGAGCGGTGCCCCCATTTTCCGGAGTTGTGTTGCCCCCATCCTACGGAAGCTATGCCACCGGACAGTCTTCTTTCTCTCCCGCCTCTCCAGCAGGCTGACCAACGTTTTCCCCAGCGCCTCCCTGGACTCGTGCCACGCCCCTCTGTCGGGGTGGAATCCTTTGAGCGCTCTGAGTTTTGCCAGGAATTGCAACCAGGCTCGCACCCAGGGCCCCACTTCCTGTCTTTGGACCCCCCTCCTGGACTTCGTTCCCAAAAATAGCAACCCCTCATCTTCCTATCCCAGCCCACCCCCCGCCTCGGAGCCCCGCAGGCAGTGTCCCACCGATATGCACGCCAGCGCCACCGCCTCCCATTCTGCGAAGCTAGAGGCAGCCGCACACAGCCTGCACAAGTCCTCCAGTTGCGCCCACTCCTTCGCCTCCGCCCGCTGTTCCTTGCACCGCCGCTGGTCGATAGACATAACCAAGTACCAATCAGACTTCCGCACCACCGGGGCAAGCCACGCCATCTTTTCGGCCAGCCTCGCCGCAGCCAGAACGAGCTTTGCGACGCTCTCTGACAGGTCGCCCTGCACAATCTGCATGAGCCTGGCCTCCAGTACACCCCGAGCACCGTCGCCTGGTCGCATCCGCTCCAGCCTTGCCAGTCGCTTGAGCTGCCGCAGGTACCCGTCGAGGGTACCATCCTGCAGGCCCCGCACCGTAGTGGCATCAAAATTCGTCCCGTACTCATCAGCCATCGCTGCCTCGAGTCTGTCGCGCGCTGCCGCCCACGGCCACTCGCGCTCGCTCTCCTCGTCGTCCTGCGTGCCCCCTGCAGCCCCGTCTCCAGCGTCATGGCTTCGCATTCATTTCCTTCGGCCTTTACACCCGTGCTTCTCCCTGTCAAACCACCAATGGTGGCCACCACACTCCGGGCATGCTGTTTTTGGAGGGTTTTCGCAATTAACCCAGTCTCCTGTCTTTTTGCTGCGGAAGTGGCGCTTTCCATCTATCCATTTGAACTCCGGCTGACTTGTGCTCCCCTGCGTGCCACCTCTGCCTTTACGCTTTGAGTGGCGCCCTGATGAGCTGGAGCTTGCTGTAGATGACGTATCACACGCATTGTCGCTGCTACTGTCCGTGGACGACGATTCCGAGTCTCCTTCGAGACGACCGGCGCTCCTTCATCTCCTTCTTTATCTCCTTGCGCCTCTGTTTTTTGGCCTTCTTCTTGTTCTTCTTTTTGACCTCCTTTATTTTTGCCTTGACCGCATCCTTACCGGATTTGTCGCAATCAAGGAGCAATTGCCAGACATCGTCAATGATCGTGGACACCTCCGTCTCAGTCTCACACTCCTCGGCCTCCATTAACCTTTCAACCAGGCGGCACAGTTTGACCGTCCAACGCGGGGCCCCGGGCCTCTTTCTCATCCACCTGGCATTTTTGAAGTTGGGCTCCTTATACGTCAGTTCTTCCTCCCCGCCTTCCTTAGTGGCGGCCGGCCCCCCACCTCCTTCGCAATCATCGGCTCTGGTGCCCGCCTCCTCGTCCAGGGCCATGCCACTGATGGTCTCGGGCTTTGCGCTCTTCCCCGGAGAGTGTCTCTCACCCTTGATCCCCACTCCTCCTCTCCTGTTCACCGATTTTCCAGGCGGCTTGGCGATCAAGTCGCAGACAGCGAACCCGACGGCCGCCTCTTCCGCAGACAGGCTGAACGCAGTCACCTCGACTCCCCAGGCAAGTGTCAACCCATACAGCAGCGCGTCGACGTACCGCTGCGGATCAGGGGATTGAAATGAGATCCCCAGCGTCTCATGGAAGGTCCTGGCCAGCTTCACCGCACTCCAGCTGACTCCATCCCGAGACCATCCTGCCACGCCCGCCACTAGCACCTCTGTGCGATGCTGATGCGGGATCATACGGGCCATCCAGGGCGTCTGAATCAGGTGGGCCCATGCTGTGGATTTTGCTGCGGGGTCTTCGTCTTTTAGACGCCTCCAGTCCCATGCCCCATCATTTTTGGCCGAGCCCATTGGATGACCCGATGTATCCCCACCTTAAATTATAAAAAGGCTAAGGAGGGGAGGAGGTAGGATGGGAAGCAGGTCCAGAGACAGGGGGGGGGGGGTGCTGGGGGCCCGGTGGCAGAACTTTCGTTACCCCGCTTCGCTATGCTAACTGCAGTTTTTCATTATTATGGAGATGGAGATGCAATGAGCCCTTGTGGTTGCATTCGACCCAAAAAACAGCAACACCATATCATTGAGTTCACTATTTGCTTGTGCCGGAGGGAAGGATGAAAATTAGTAGTAAAACAAAAGAGCAGTAAATTTGGTCATGGATTTCAAAAATTTGTGGCAAATTTTGTCATTCCGTTTTGCATGACCATTCGTCCAAAATTACCAAGAGAAATCGGTGACACGGTTGTGCCATAAGGTGGCATAACAAGCATCTAGAAATATTCGAAGCATCTAGTTTATCCCGTTTCATTTATGATCTCACGGGTAGTGGTCAATAGCACCTGGGACACGTACCGAGACATAGTAATGGTTGGTCTATCTTTGTTTTCTTTCCCCATTCCTTGTCCTAAACACTTGGAGTCGAAGCAAAAATCGGCCAATTTTGGCCTTTGTAATGAACTAGATATAAAGCGAGACACAATGATCTTGTTTTGCCTTGGGTTACGACACCCATGTGTCTTTCACTGAGACACCCACACATTGTGAACTCCATGACAAAGCCTTTGGAAACTTTTTTTTTCGAAAACACATGCCATATTTTGCTAACCTTCTTCTAGAGGCGCCGTTGAACAAACACCAAGATGATGGTAAGCATGAGGCAGAGAAGATCCACCGTTCATGGGAGACACTATTCCTACAAATTTTGCGCGTGATTGCAGTCGTGGATGCTAAATTAGGCGCAGACAATTATCAATTCAACCCGCCATTGCAGTGGATGAGGTGATGGGTAGAGCCTTTTCGTTGGTTTTGGTTTTGAACCTTGTTTTGCATTCCGGGGTCCCAGCACAGCAAAAAAATTCCTAATGCCGTGACCCCGTCTGATCCGCTGTTTTATAAATCTGACCTAACTGTTGCTAAACAGGTCAACGATATTAACAGAATGTCCTCGACCAGTTTTCGGGGCAAAGAAAGATACGGGGATATCAAGTGGAGAAACAGGACCGCACACCAAGCCTCGGACGATTCAGGTAAGTCCGGAGGCGAGGGCAGTAGTTTCAAGAATGGGGGAACTAAGTATGGAAAAGGGGGTACCAAAGGGGGAAGCAAGTTCAGATGACAGGTGAGCGTGGCCAATTTAACGGGGACCACCTTCAGCAATTTGTTCCCATGGTTAAACAGCCCTGGTGTTCTTCGCCATGGTAGAAAAAGGATGCTCCGTCCCGCATTGTTCGCATTCAATGTGGCTTGTTGCCAAACTTCATTCTCCCGGTTGGTGTAAGTACAGACCCCCTCTTGTCTTTGTATGACCGCAGTTCCCATGAATTTCGTTGCATGCTCAAGGTTATTGCTGAATGCCCCTTCTAGGAGCCACGCAAAAAAATTGCTATGGGCGATGTGCGAATGTTCATTATGTGGTTCGTTATCAATAAATTTGACCTTGCTTTTAATCAAATTCACAGGCGGCTCGTGCAAACAATCTTGGGATCTGCTGTATCCCGAGCAGCTCCCAGACGAGTGCAAGGACGTTTGTTGCAAGACCTGGAAATGGGCAATAATGGAAGCGGTGAGTGCAACGACTACTCACCTCAGCAAGAGCTTGCTTATTCCCAATTCAGAATAAATTCAGGAGTCTCTGCAGAGCACAGTGCACATGCATCCGTCTCCAGCAAACACGCAGCAGTGGTGGACCACAGGACGTACCACTTTGGAGCTGGGGGGAGCTGGGGGGACTGGGATGTCCGCTAGCAAACCTCCTTGGTCTGTACACTTGGACCAGTATCACTGCACAATGCATAACAATTCGGGGGGGGGGGCGACTACAACTGGTCCTGATGCGACCCATCCCCCAACTATCTTTCAAAACTTGGGAGGGGGGGGGTGTTCCTGCCGGGGGTCGGGGGGGGGGGGGGTCTGGCCGGGGGTGAGGGGGGGCGGGGTTAGGGTTAGGGTCACCGAGCTGGTGGAACCAGTCTTGGTTTTATAACCCTTTTTAGTGTCTAGGGTGGACCTACCAGGTTTAGCAGCAGCAGCAGCAAGCAGCAGCAAGCAGCAGCAAGCAGCAAGCAGCAGCACGCGCGAAATGGGTAAAAATCAGAACTCCGTCGTGGGGGTTCAGATTCGGGTGAAATTTTGGTGGATGATACCTATGGGTGTGAAGTACAATCACACAAAGTTTGAGCAAGAAAATCAACGGTGGCGGCCGGGAACGGGATTCCCAAGTCGCGGACCTCGCTTTCAAAAACTGCACTTTAGGGCCAAAAACAGCCATTTTTGGGCTTAAAAAGCCCTAGAACACATTCAAAACGGCCAAACGAAGGGAAATGGTGGCTACTCTGCACGTGCGGCTTGACTTCCCTGTGTCAACGAGCTCTTTGCCGCCCTCTAACTCCATGACATGTCCCGGAAACGGCCCAAGAAGGCCCCCAGAAGCTTCAAATGCCGACAGCCACAAACCAACAATAGGCCACATCTTTGGCTACATGGCTCAAAATGCGATTCCGAGGGCACCTACTCCACCCGCATCCCCCCCACTTTTTGTGGTTTCCACCCCTTAGAATTGCCCAAACGGACACCTACACCCTCGTACTTAGGCCCACTAGGCTGCGGCAAGCTGCAAGCTCAAGCCCAAACAGGTGGGTGCCCAAATGGGTCATTAGGGTCCAGTAGGGGCAAAAAGATGACTTTTCTCAAAAATGATCCTAGACCATGTGCAACGCTAAAACAATTGTTTTTGGACAATTTTGAGCTTGTGGTGGCCCATTTTGGTCCTCCGAAAATCCCAAAATGCCTTGAAAAAAGGCTGTTTTGGGACCAGAAATGGGTCAAGAATGGGTCAAAAACGCGTTTTTCCAAAAATCATCCTAGACCATTTGGGGTGCACAAACGGGTGAAATGAGCCCATTTTGAGCCCATTTTGGGGCATTTTGGCCCCTCAGAAGTCCAACAAAAGCCTTGAAAGTGGGCCTCGTGGTGATGGGGTTGACTTGCAAGCTGATTTCACTTTGTGAAGAGCCATCAATGTGTGAATCATTCTTGATGTCCTTCACCAGTCATAGCTAATGTTCCCTCCCCCACCAGCTCGGTCCCAATATTCAGTCTTGATTAAGGTCAGGGTTAGGGTTAGCCCTAGGGTTAGGGTCACCGAGCTGGTGGAACCAGTCTTGGTTTTATAACCCTTTTTAGGGTCTAGGGTGGACCTACCAGGTTTAGCAGCAGCAGCAACAAGCAGCAAGCAGCAACAAGCAGCAAGCAGCACGCGCGAAATGGGGAAAAATCAGACATCCGTCGTGGTGCTTCACATTCTGCTGAAATTTTGGTGGATGATACCTATGGGTGCGAGGGACAACCACACAAAGTTTGAGCCAGAAACTCAACGGTGGCGGCCGGGAATGGGTGTCGCAAGTGGCGGACCTCAGTTTCAAAAACTGCAATTTAGGGCCAAAAACAGCCATTTTTGGGCCAAAAGAGCCCTAGAACCCATTCAAAACGGCCAAGGAAAGGGAAAGGGTGGGTGCACTCCATGTGCGGCTTGACTTTCTTGTGTCAACGAGCCATTTGCAGCCCTCTGACTCCACCATATGTCCCGGAAACGGCCCAAAAAGGCCCCCACAAGCCCCAAATTTTGTGCAAATTGGCTGGCGACAGCCACAAACCAAGAATAGGCCATATCTTTGGCTACATGGCTCAAAACGCGATTCCGAGGGCACCTAATCCACCCGCAACCCCCCTCGTTTTGTGGTTTCCACCCCTCAAAATTGCCCAAATGGACGCCTAGACCCCCGTACCCAAGCCCAGTAGGCTGCGGCAAGCTGCAAGCTCAAGCCCAAACAGGTGGGTGCCCAAATGGGTCATTAGGGTCCAATAGGGGCAGAAAAATGACTTTTCTCAAAAATGATCCTAGACCATGTGTGATGCTAAAACAAGTGTTTTTGGACTGTTTTGAGCTTGGGGTGGCCCATTTTGGTCCTCCGAAAATCCCAAAGTGCCTTGAAGATGCGCTGTTTTGGGACCAAAAATGGGTCAAAAATGGGTCAAAAACGCATTTTTCCAAAACTCATCCTAGACCATTTGGGGTGCACAAAAGGGTGAAATGAGCCTATTTTGAGCCCATTTTGGGGCATTTTGGCCCCTCACAAGTCCACAAAAGCCTTGAAAGTGGGCCTTGTGGTGAAGGGGATCACTTGCAAGCTGATTCCACCCTGTCAACGGCCTTCAATGTGTAACTCATTGGTGTCCCTCACCATTCATATCTAATGTTCCCTCCCCCACCAGCTCGGTCCCAATATTCAGTCTTGATTAGGGTTAGGGTCACCGAGCTGGTGGAACCAGTCTTGGTTTTATAACCCTTTTTAGTGTCTAGGGTGGACCTACTAGGTTTAGCAGCAGCAGCAGCAAGCAAGCAGCAGCAGCAAGCAAGCAAGCAGCACGCGCGAAATGGGTAAAAATCAGAATTCTGTCGTGGTGCTTCAAATTCGGCTGAAATTTTGGTGGATGATACCTATGGGTGTGAAGTACAATCACACAAAGTTTGAGCCAGAAACTCAACGGTGGCGGCCGGGAACGGGATTCCCAAGACGCGGACCTCAATTTCAAAAACTGTAGTTTAGGGCCAAAATAGCCAATTTTGGACTAAAAAAGCCCTGGAACACATTCAAAACGGCCAAACGAAGGGAAACGGCGGGTACACTGCACGTGCGGCTTGACTTCCCCGTGTCAACGAGCTCTTTGCGGCCCTCTAACTCCATGATATGCCGCGGAAGCGGCCCAAAAAGGCCCCCAGAAGCTCCAACTGCCGACAGCCACAAACCAAGAACAGGCCACATCTTTGGCTACATGGCTCAAAATGCGATTCCGAGGGCACCTACTCCACCAACAACCCCCCACTTTTTGTGGTTTCCACCCCTTAGAATTGCCCAAACGGACGCCTACACCCTCGTACTTAGGCCCACTAGGCTGCGGCAAGCTGCAAGCTCAAGCCCAAACAGGTGGGTGCCCAAATGGGTCATTAGGGTCCAGTAGGGGCAAAAAGATGACTTTTCTAAAAAATGGTCCTAGACCATGTGCAACGCTAAAACAATTGTTTTTGGACCGTTTTGAGCTTGTGGCGGCCCAGTTTGGTCCTCCGAAAATCCCAAAATGCCTTGACAGTGGGCTGTTTTGGGACCAAAAATGGGTCAAAAATGGGTCAAAAACACATTTTTCCAAACCTCATCCTAGACCATTTGGGGTGCACAAACGGGTGAAATGAGCCCATTTTGAGCCCATTTTGAGTCCATTTTGGGGCATTTTGGCCCCTTAGAAGTCCAAAAAGCCTTCAAAGTGG